>JAODAL010021913.1:0-65916 GCA_025379985.1 Phyllomedusa bahiana
GTCATGTGTTTTTCCACCCAAATCGCAACCATACACATCCCAGTCATGACGTCGCACACATATCTCACCCTGCTCTATTCTGTAATCTGATTTGCTGGCCGCCAAAATTACAGGAAGCGCCAAAAAAGGCGCGATCTTAATAGTTTGATGCACAGATTTTAACCTTAATTTAAATCGCATGATCTGGAAATTTCGATCACCATAAAAACCTTGCCGATTTCTACTTTGTCGATAAAAATCGCTCAACACTAAAAATGGGTTAAAATCCACTGCAGAGATAGGCCATATCAACTGTCAGCATCTTGAGGATCTAGTCACATGTCTGTCAAGTTGTGTTTATTTTACTGTGATTTTTGTGAAACCAAAACCAGTAGATTTACTATGATTTTGCTAAAGTTGTGGCGAAAAATGCAATTTGACCACAATGTGTAAATGGACCCAGTGGGTTAACCAGGACCGTTCCTAGGCTAAACTGCACTCAGGGCGAGGTGAAGAAATTTCACCCCCCCCACCTTTCCGTAACATAATGCGACACATTGCATCACCATCAACCATATCTAAAATATACAAAAAGCTTTACCACAATGTGCTACATATAAAACTACTAAGTAATAGTCATACAGTTACCAAATAACACCGCTACACAAAACCAGAATCCCACTAAGACCACATATTACCAGCACATAGTGACCGAATAATACAAACTGACCATTACTGAGTATAAACCATTATACTACAACCAATATTACCAGCATACAGTGACCATACAGTGGTGGATACCAGCTCTACACAGGCTCTGCAGACATATAAATGATTACAGTAAAGTTATATCTAGTGACTCACAGGAGACGTCTCTGAAGAGTTGGTCTCTTTCTCTCCTTCTTCTTCTCCATCTGTCCCAGGCCGCCATGACGACTTCTCCCGACTCTTCACTGTAAAATTTACAAAACAAATATCTTAGACTCCTCACTTTATCGCATTTCTCTACAAATTCCTATCTCTACACAAACTCCCCAACTATAGCACCTCATATGGTAGCCATGTAGTAGCCCCTGTAGCCAGGTAGTAGCCCCTGTAGCCAGGTAGTAGCCCCCTATAACCAGGTAGATGCTTCTGTAGCCAGTAGATGCTCCCCTGTATTCAGGTGATGCCCCCCTGTAGCCAGTAGATTGCCCCCTGTAGCCAGTAGATTTCCCCTTGTAGCCAGTAGATGTCCCCCTGTAGCCAGTAGATTTCCCCTTGTAGCCAGTAGATGCCCCCCTGTAGCCAGTAGATACCCCTGTAGCCAGTAGATGCCCCTGTAGCTAATTAGAAAATTAAAAAACTACTCACCTCGGTCCGTGCATCCCGGTCCGGAGCTGCTGAGCAGTGTAAGCGGCGTGACGTCACCACGCCGCTTACGCTGTCATGCAGCTCCCATGGATCTACGTGGCCGGCAGCGCTGTCGACTGAGGAGACCCAGTGTCACAGGGGGCGCGGTGAAAGCCATGCACCCCCTGCGACACTGATACATACAGGGGAGAAGGCAGGACGGTAACGATCCATCCTGCCTCCTCCCTGTACCAGCAGCAGCTATCCTCCGGGTGGACAAGGTGGGTGGCCGCGGCGCCCCCCTCAGGTGAGCGGAGCCTCTGCGCCCCGGGCGATCGCCCGCCTCGCCCGCCCCTAGGAACGGCCCTGGGGTTAACATTGCTCTCATTCACTGACTGTCTTTCAATTCCACACCAACAAAACACTGGCAAAGTATTGTGATAAGTCTTCCAACAGGGCTGGCAGAAATTCCAGGCATTTTATGGACACTATTTGAGCTTTTTCACTGTATATTTGAGTTTCAACTAGTGTTGTGACCTGGTTTTACCTGAGTACTCTCTTAGCCACCCTTTTGTACTTTATACCTGGCTCTGCTTGACCAACATTGTCAAATACTTAGGGCCATATGTATGAAAATTGTTTGGGTCTAAAACTCACTTTTTTGCCCATAGTAACCTATGGGCAAGAAAGTGAGTTTTAGACCTATACAATTTTCATTCATGTGCCCTCTAGGGTGCTGAGTACTCACATGTTTTACTCCAATACTGAATGCTGCTCCTGGACCCCCAACTGATCTGATTATGCTCAAAGGATTATGCTCCTCTCCTTTTTTCAAGGTCTGTGGCCGGCTCGTAGCTTGCTATGAAAGAAAAGTTATTTGGCTTTGTTTGTGCCATTTTCCCCATTTATTTCTATGGGAGTTCTGATCGTAGCAAAGCTAACATAGAACTCCTATTGAAATGAAAGAGGGGAACTGCGCAAGCGCAGTCATCTTACCGTTCAATGCGACTGGCTAGTGGCAAGCTACACTGTGTGCACAATTATTAGGCAAGTTGGATTTTTGAGACTTCACTTTATTATTGAACTACTACAATGCTGTTAGTCAATCCAAAATGTTAATAAACCTCAAACCTGAATATTTAAGAAAGAAATCTATTTAGGCTTTCATAGAAGAATATCTAAGTGTGCATAATTATTGGGCAACTACTAGTGCACAGAATTATTATGCAACTAAATGAAAACAGAACATTTTGGCATCTCACTAATGAGAGTGATAACTTAAAAATTACAAATAAACATATATTTTTTGACATTTCAAAAAATATATAAAAATCTGTGACTAATATAGCCACCCTTGTTTTCAATACCAGTTATAAGCCTTCCATACATGGAGTCTGTCAGTTTCTTACCAACCTTTGTAGGCATGCATCCCTAATAACTGTGAACACAGTGTACAAGCTGTTTGCTAACCTGGAACTACAGAGATAAGAACACCCTTTTAAGTTTACTTCTTGTTACCTCATAAACTCAACCTGATGGTTCCTTTTATGGATTAGTCTGCTTGATTATTCTGCAACCCTATGGGCATGTCCCCACGGTGAGGGTTTTCGGACGTTTTTTCAGCCGGTTTGCGGTTTTTCAGACCGGCTGAAAAACCGGCCGAAAATGAGCACAATTGTGCTCTATGGAAAACCCGTCCAGCAGGCCTCACTGCACGGGTTTTCCGCCCGGCGGTTTTTCCGCCCGCGGGCCGCTCAAAAGGCATTGAGCATGTTCATTCTTCCGTCCGGTTTCCGGACGGAATATGAACACCTCAATGGGAGGGGGGAAGGCTTTTCTCCGCTCATCGCGGAGAAAAGCCGTCCCACCCGTGGCCGTGGTTATGGCCGCAAAGTCGGACAAATACCGGCTGGTCTTTGTCCTGTGCAGTGGGGACGCGCCCTATCTCTTTATCACACCAAAGCCACTTTGTTTCTAGTGACTTTTACTTTTGTCGTTACCTATAGCAGCCATAGCTTTAACTCTTCACATTTTGTCTGGTTCTAGTCCTGACATTATCTAGGGAATCAAATACTAGACCAACAAAGTACACCTATGTCCTAAGAACCAGATCATTGAAAATATGAACAAAACTGTCACATTCAAACTCACTGGAGACAGGAGGTGGATCCGCTGGGTTACTGTCGGGAGTTGGCGTAACCTACGTCGAGAAGCAGAGTCTAAGGACACCCCTGGCTCTCACCAGAGCCTGCCGCAAGGCCATTTGGACTTAGCTGCGGGGACTCCCAGGTTGCTACCCTCGACGTAGGTCCTCGAGGTGACAGACGGCGTGAAGACTTATGTGGTACTGTAGTGTGAAGCAGAGGTGTTGTCAGGAATAAGCATAAAAGAGGCAATCAGGAACAAATGTACAGGAACAGCAGACATTAATAATCAGACATAAAAAACTGGGTGCAGGATGTTGGGCTGAAAAAAACCCCATGGTCTAATGTGGTTGGCCAAGGAACAGGTGGGTGATGTGGAAAAGCCAGCACGCGCGCCAACTGGAGGACAGCCATGAGCATGCCGCTCGACAGAGGAGATAGGAGGAGCAGAAGGAAGGCGGGATGACAAGGAGGATATGAGTAACATATTGGAAAGGGGTAAGGGCGTAACCATGGAACCGCAGTTCCAGTATTTTTTCAATGTAATACTGTCAATAATAGATCTACTTGCAGCCTAATGTTCTAAGCAATCTGGGATGGCCTATTAGTACTGACAACATTATTCTAAGTTGTTCCACAGTTTTTCACATATTGGTGAAATTCTGCCACTTTAACCTGGTCTTTTTATGCACAGTCATGTGACTTAGTTAAAAATGCACCCTCCAACTGTTTTTCATTAGTACTGCTTACATTGACCTCATTTTATTAACCCTTTCTGAACTTTTTGGAGATGTGTTGCTGCTATCAATTTCTAAATCCAGTTAATTTTTTCAAATGTAACTTCCTCTCCATAGACCTCCATTTTTTTACCTGCATCAAGTGATTGCACACTGGGAAAACACCACTACAGTTTCTGATGCAGTTTTCTAAGCCAAGGGCAGAATCAGAGTTAGCAAGAAGGACAAGTAAAATTCCTTCTATTTTATTTCCCATTCCTTTCAAATTCACTCCTGGTTTTGCTTAAAAGAAACTGAAAATATACCACAAAACTACATTAATTTTCCAATCAATGCACTGAACAGTTTGTGCCAATGCTAAACAAGTGAGTCCGCAGACTGCCAAAAAGGAGTCTAAGTTAGTGTTGAGGATGGGGGAGGAGGAAGGGGGAGATGTTGGGGACCAGGAATGAGTGAAAGAATTATGCAGGGGAACAATAATTCAACACATGATAAAATATATGATTGCGGGTCCTTTTATCATCACTTGTGCTTACTTGTGTGCGGTACATGTTTTCCAATTCCATTAGCACTCTATTGTATAGGTGATATTGTTAGTGCATTCTATTGCATATCTTAAAAATATGACCCGTTGGTGATCCTTGAGGCCTGGAGATGAAGAACACTGTATTAGACATGTTAACCTGCATTTTCTATACTTTTTCTTTCAGAGGACCACTCTCATACAATGTGGGTAGTTGACTCGAAGTTCTATTGTACAGATGTAGCAAAACTTAACTTGACACACCATGATATCACGGCACAGAATGTTATCTTAATTTTTTCAATGCCTTTCAATAAGCTTTGTTTACAGATAAGAACAGATAAAGCGAAAAGGTGTGATATCAAGGTCTAGCTAAACTCTACTACATCCGTATGTATATCTTTTTGCTTTGATGTAAAAAAAAAACATGGGCCATAAACATAATTTTATTATATTTTCTTCTTCTAATGCACATACTCTTATTTTTGTGTGAACTTTAACCAAATATGTACAGTACAGTAGCTGACAAAAGTGTGTGCAAATCTCAGATTTTTTTTAAACATTGTATTATATCTTTTCATGGAACAACACTAAAGATATGATACTTTGATACACTGTAACGTAGTCAGTGTACAGCTTGTATAAAAGTGTAAATTTGGTGTTCTCTCAAAATAACTCAATACACAACCATCAGTGTCTTAACCACTGGCAACAAAAGTGAGCACACATGGTGCATTTTGAAAAAACAACCACTGCCACTATTGCACTAAGTCACATCAGTTTTTTATCCTTTCAGGCTGTAGGTGGTTCTATAGCAGTGGTCAGCATATTTAGCTTTTCTGTAACTAGCTGAGACATTACAAAGACATAGAAAATTACTTTGCTTTAAGCAGATGCCAATCTTGTTAGAGATAATGAGTCTTCTCATTTTTTTGTTACATTTCTGATGTCCTTCCGGGTTATATCTTTATCAGGAAGGAAATTTAAAGGCCCTAACCAGAGAAACCTGGGGTGGACTCTTTTGGCGCATAAAAAATCTCTTAAACTCCCGATTTAAAGGGTAAACTCAAAAGGGGTAAGTATTTGGAAAAAAACCTTCAATTACCTGTCCCCACATGTTTTAAAACTTAAACTATGAGTGAGAAAACCCCTTTTTAAAATGGGGAAACAAGCATAAAAAAAAAAAAGCAATGAATTTAGTGTGTTTTTTAGTGTGTTTTTTCTTTCCCCTCCACCAAAAGACATAGCTAAGACATAGCTCAAAAAAAATAATGGGGGGCCTGTTTTGGGAAAATTTTTCGTGGTCTAAAAACTTTTTTTGTTTTCCCCTTTTAAAAAACCAATCAGAGCGCCCCTTTTAAATTTTTTCAAAAGGGATTACAGTGGGGAAAAAAGTTTTTAGTCAGCCCAAACCAAAATTTTGCAATTTTTCCCAAATTAAAAAAGTTTTAGAGAGGCCCGTAAAATTTACATATAGTATCCCTCTTGTGAACTACAACCCCCCTCTAGCAAAAATCCTGTGTGTTTCAATAATGTATGTGTTTTGTATTCCCTTTTTGTGAACAAAAAACCCCCCTCTAGAACTCCTGTGTTTTTCTCCCAAAAACTGTATTTTGTATGGAATCCTTTTTTGTGGGAAATTTTAACCCCCGGCTAGGGAAACCTGTGTGTTTCCCCCCAAATTTTTTTTCTTTTACTGTGTATGTATCCTTTTTGTTGGGAAATACAAACCCCCCTTCCCGAAATCCTGTGTGTTTCAATTTCTGTACTGTGTATGGAACCAATTTTTGTTTAAAATACCCAAACCCCAATTTTTAGCAACTTTTTGTGTTTTTCTCAAAATGTACTGTGTATGGGATCCATCTTGTGAAATTTCAACCCCCATCTGGCCCAAATTTCCCGTGTGTTTAAAAACTGTACTGTGTATGTATCCATTCTTGTGAACTACAAACCCCCCAAACTAGCAAATCCTGTGTGTTCTTAAAAATGTAAATGTGTAAAGTATCCCTCTTGTGAATACAACCCCCATCTAGCAACCCCCTGTGTGTTCTCAAAACTGTTCTGTGTATTGTATCCCAAACTTTGTGAATAAAAAACCCCCCTCTAGCAATCTGTTGTTTCTAAAACTGTATTTTGTAGGGTTCCCCTCTTGAGAAAAATACAACCCCCCCTTTAGCAACTCCTGTTGTTTTTCTCAATACTGTACTGTGTTATGTATCCATCTTGTGAACCTACAAACCCCCATTTTAGCCAAAAATCCCGTGGGTTTCAATACTGTACTTGTGTATGTATTCCCAAACTTGTGGGAAATACAAAACCCCCCCTTTAGCAATTCCCGTTTTGTTTTTAATCCTTTTTACTGTGTATGTATCCTTCCCTTGTGAATACAACCCCCATTTTAGCCCAAATCCTGTGTGTTTTCAATTTTCTGTTCTTTTGTATGTATCCTCTTTTGAACCCACCCAACCCCCCCCTAGCAACTCCTGTGTGTTTCCCCAATTTTTTGTTTTTGTGTATGTATCCATCTTGTGAACTACCCAACCCCCCCTCTTGAAAATTTCCCGTGGGGTTCTCAAAACTGTTCTGTGTATGTAAACCATTTTTTGTGAACTACAACCCCCATCTGCAACTCCTGTGGGGTTCTTAAAACTGTTTTTCTGTGGGATTTATCCATCTTGTGAAAATAAACCCCCATCTAGCAAAATCCTGTGGGGGTTTTAAATATGTACTGTGTATGTACCATTTTGGAACTTTCAACCCCCATCTGCAAATCCCGTGTGTTCTCAATACTGTACTGTTTTATGTTTTCCCTTTTTGGTTTAAACTACAACCCCCCATTTAGCAAAAATCCTGTGTGTTCTTCCCAAAACGGGACTTGGGATTTATCCCTTTGTGAACTACAAACCCCCCCTTTTGCAATCCCCGTGTGTTCTCAAAACTGTAGTGTAGGGGGCCCTTTTGTTTAAAATACAACCCCCATCTAAACCCAAACCCCCTGTGTGTTCTCAATACTGTACTGTGTATGTATCCAAAATTTGTGAAAATACAACCCCCATTAGCAATCCCGTGTGTTCCTTTGATGTTTTCATCTTTCTAGTTTTTAATTTGTGTTCACCACACTGTCACCCCCCCCCACCCCAAAACCCCGCCCGTTTTTTAGAGGCAATTTTCCACCCTTTTTTTTTGACTTCCTACCCTTTTCCCCCCCCTTTGCTAATTAACTGAGTCGGAAACCCCCCCCTTCTCCTGTTTTTACTTTTTGAAGGGCTTTATCTGGGGCTTCAGTCTGTTTTAAAACCATGCTTAAGGGGCGCTTGTGACTTGGTTGGCCCGGGGCCCATGGGTTCCAAGTGCCATGTTCTAAATGGCAGACTTTAAAAAAAAGACTTTAAACAAGAACTGAAAAAAAGGATGGCAAGGGAACACCTCCCTTATTCTTTCCGCTATTAGCCCGCTAACCTTTCTCCCAAAAATGCTTTTTCCCTTCCCCGCATTAATCCAAACCCCCCATTTTCCCGAATCTAGTTGGCCCTTTTCCCCCCACCCCTTTTTCTGGGCAATGGAAATTCTATATTCTCCTGCATTCTTTCCCCTTCAAACTGAAAAACTGCCCCCAACCCTTTCCCAACCCTCAACGCCCTCCGCCAAAACCAAAAAGACCCAAGCTAAATAAGTCTTTCCTAAATCCCACTCTCCACCCTCTCATTTTTGCTCCTGGCTGCTGGGGATTTATCCCCCTTTAAAACCCGGGGGCCTTTACAGCACTTCCCAAATTTTTGTTCTCCAGCATTACCCAAAAGATCCACTCCTACAAAAAATCTGTAAAAACCCTTTTTTCCCAAAACCCTTAAAAACACATTCCCCTTTATTTCCCCGTTTTCCCCTCTTTTTTTCCCTTTTTGGGGCTCTCTGGAACCCACGGTCTTTATGTTTTAAAAAACTTCCCCCTACATTCACGAACCCATTCATCTCCCCACCCAAATTTTTCTTTTCCTTGGTCTAACAGAAACCTGGTGACCCCCTCTGACACCGTCTCCCTGCCCCACCCCTTTTCCTTTGGCGGGCTCCAACTTCCCCACTTTCCCCGGCCCCGGGTTAAACAAGCATGGAGGAGGGGTTGGCCCCTTTTCCCATCTGATACCTGCTTCCCTTTTTTTCCCCATTCCTCCCCTTTCCCTCCCTTACCCCCCCCTCCCTTTTAGGTGCACTTATCCACATTTTCTTTCCCCCTCCAAACCTGCAAGTGGTGTGGGCTACCGTCCCCCGGCCCCCGCCAATGCCTTCCTTTGGACCCCCTTTCTTCTGGTTCTCCCCCTTTTTTTCCACTGACTTCCCCCACTAAATTTTTCATGGGAGATTTTTTTAAAAACCCAATTTTATGAAAACCCCCCCTGGCCAACCCAAAATCCTTTTCGGTTTTTCCTTTTTCCTTTCGGCCTCTCACAGGGGGACCTTTGGATCCACCCCCCCAGGAAAGGACACCCCACTGGACCTTTAATTTCACCGCCTCTTTCCCCCTATCTGACATCTCCCCAAAATTCCCTCACCCCCCTTTTCTGACCACAAACCCGATTACCTTTTCCACCATCTCCAATCCCTGCTTCCCCCCTGTCTTTAAATCTAGTTTAACCCCCCAGGGGAAATTTCAAAAACCTTTAAACCCCCGCACTCTCTCTGACTCTCTTGGGACCTCTTTTACCAAAATTTTCCCCCAAATTTACAACCCAGGGCACAAACCGCGGGTTTTTTCAACAACACAACCCCCACCACCCTTGACTCAGTCGTCCTCTTTAACAAAACAGAACCCGCAACATTAACAGAAAAACCCCTGGAAAACGCCCCACTTTAAAAAAAAAAAGGGCGGGGCTTCCAGAATTGCTGAAAGCCCCTGGAAGAAAAGCCCCTCCACCGACGACTTTACCTTTTTAAAAACAATCGCTACAGCATTTAAGTCTGCACTCCTACCGTCCCAAAAAGGGATTACTTCCCCCCACTTAAAAGCCTCCTTGTTCACAAAAAACCCGGCATTTATTCAAACACCTTCAACTCTTCCTTCGCCCCCCCCGCCTCCTCCTCCCCATCTTTCCTTTTCAGCGGAAAGATTTTTCAAAATCATTTTTTAAATAAAATTTAAAACCCCTTTAGAGAAAAATTTTTACCCCTAGTCCCCCCTACCCACCCTCTATACCCCTCAATTTGCCAAACCCCCACCCCCCACCCTGACACCCCGTCCCCAGTGAACACTTCCATAACCTTTCTTTCCCACTTTTTAGTCTTTATAACCTTCCCTTCTAGTGGGCCCAAAACCAACCTTTCCCCCCCTTTTAAAACCCTTAACCCCCTTGGGCCAAACCTACCCTTTTCCCAGACCCCGCATTTTTATTTTTTCCCCGCCCTTTTAACCCCTGCTTTTTAATCTATAAATTTAAACCCCTGGAAATTTTTCCCCTTTTTGCCTCTTAAACCGCGGGCCATTCACACTAAACCTTAAGGGAAAAACCCCTCCTCGACCCCCCTCCTTTACGTGCCAACTATCGCCCCATCTCCCCTGCTCCCTTTTGAAACCAAACTCCCCGAGCAGCACCCTCTATTTTTCAGTGTCCTCCCACCTCTCCTCCAACCCCTTCCTTTTTACCCACTCCAATCAGGTTCCAAACCCCAAACCCCTCCCCCTGAAAACCCGCCCAACCAAGGTTTTTTTTACCAAAGACCTAGTAACTGCCCAAAGCCTCACGCCCTACTCCCGGGCCTTCTCCTCCTGACCTGGGCCTCTTTTCCTTTTTACACTGGTTTACCATCCCATCCTGCTACAAATCCCCCTCCTCCCCCGGCATAAAGGACCTAGCCCTCTCCTGGAAACTCTTTATTCTTTGAAGGGGCATTCAGTTGGTCTCCCCACTCCTGCCCCACCTCCTCCCCCCCACCCGCTCTCTTTTTTTGGTGTCCCCCGGGGGGCTGTTCCCGGGCCCCCTCCTTTTTTCTATCTACACTTTTTGGTTGGGTCCCGCTCTAGCCTCGCATGGGGTTTAACTACCACCTGTCGCGGACGGCCCCCCAGCTTTATTTCTCCCCGGGTTGGGCATTTTAATCCCTTTCTCTCCCGGATCCCAAAAATTTCCTTTTCATCCATTTCCTCCTTCTTTCTCCCCCCGTCGCTTAAAACTAAATGTTGGGTAAAACAGGAAATTTTATTCCCCTCTTTTTTCCCCCCGTCCCCCTTACCCCCCCACCCCATCTCTCTATCCTGTTAATGGCCACCCCCCTCTCACCAGTCCACAAGTCCGCTGCCTTGGGATAACCCCTTTTACTCCTCTTTATCCTTTTAAAACCCCACATCCAAGCCCCCCCACCTTGCCCGCCGCCCCCCACCTTTAAAAATATTTCAGCTTCCCCCCATTCCTCAACTCTGGAAACTAAATAAAACCTAGTCCAGCCCTTGTCATCTCCCGCTTTGCTTTCTGCAAAAATTTTCCTTTTCTTGTGGCCTCCCCGTTAGCACCCCCGCCCCCCTCCAAACCAAACCTTAACTCTGGTTTCCGTTTTGATTCACCTCCCCTCCTCGTTTCTTCCCCTGCCTTTCCCCTCTGCCAAATCCCTTCCTGGCTGCCCAATTGCCCAACGAATTCAGTTTAAATTACTAACCGACCTACAAGGCTCTCCCTGACCTCCCCCTCCATACATCTTGCCTAATTTCCCGATACCTCCCCTCACGCAATCTCCGCTTTCACAGGACCTTTTTTCCTCTGCTCCCCTCCCCCATCAGCTCCTCACATAACCCCTCTCCAAGGGTTCTCCCCGTGCTTCACCCACACTTGGGGAAATCCTTAACCCAAAAAAATCCGACTCTCCCCAAATTTCAACCCGTTTCAAAAAACAAAACCCGAAAAAACCCAAACTTTTCAGGATAGCCCCACTCCACACTAAAACCCCCCCACCACCACACCCCCGGCCCGCAACTGTCTGCCCCACACCTTCTGTCTCTCCCCCTTTTTCCCTTTTTTAGATTTTAAGCCCCCGCGGGAAAGGGTTTCCCCTTTCCTCTCTGTTTCAGTTACTAGTCCCTTTTGACCCCTTGTATTTGTTCAAAATTTGTTATGTATGTAAAATTCCCCCTAAAGGGACAGCGCCCTGGAATTAATTTGGGGCTCTAAAAAAAATAATAATAATTTAAAAATAAAATAATAATAGGTTTGAAACCCCAAAAAATGAGAGAAAAGGAGGAAAAAAAAATCCCAAAAAACCCCTTGTTGATTTGGAAAGAATTCACTTTTGTTGTGACAAAATATTTTTTTCCCCCACTGTATATGAAATGAAAGGGGAACTCTGGTTGCCATGGGCAACAAAGGAAGTCTTAGACCAATACAGTTTTCATACATATGGCCCAATGTGTGAATGACCCTTATCAAGTTTTTTTTTTCTACATATATATTACAACACTGTACCATACAAAATATAGGCCATATCTCTCTACAAAAACTAGACGTGCTCCAATTTCAGAGAGTGTTTCCAAGGAAACCAGGGAAGAACCCTTTTCGTCATCATTATATGAAAAGATATATTGCTTTAATTTCATTACTACATTAACCGTTAATAGAGCTAAGTAACTTGTCCTCAGTATTGTGCTTCTCCAAGCTGAAAAAGTTTGGACGTCAGAAAGATGCTGAAATTGGATTGTGCTGGAAAAATGTATTCTGGCGCTAAGCCAGCTGTGAAATATTTTATGGAGCTCATAGAAGCAAATTTTTTTAAAACTCTGAAATCTTATGTTCCAGATTCTAATTAGGAGGCTGGAGCACACAAAATTATACACTTGGGTTTCATTCAATCAAAATCAATCCTTTTGCTTTGTTTGTTTTTAGCTGCAATCAAACAGGAATGCAAGTCTTATGATGCACATTTCTACATACCTCTGTATACTGAGCATGATTGCTTTCTCCTAGCTTGGTTGTGTGCAAGTTATAAATGTTCTTACTTTCCTTTGTAGGAGCTTTAAGCTACAAAAAGGGGAAACTCATGGGATAAGTTCGCTCAGAACTTCATTCTCTGCCTGAAAATAGAAGCCATTCAATCGAAAATATGATGGCAGAATCCGGTTATTTCAAGCATAACGGAATGTAATTAAGTTAGATAAGCGAAAACACATTTTAAAGTTTCCATAAAAAAGTTGAATGGAATATAGACTTTGAATGTGATTTTTTTTTTAAAGCTGTTGAAGATCTGTAACTGGATAAGGCAGATCTACAGCTAAATAAAACTTCAGCAAATTTAATTCAACAAGAAATATATAAGTCTATGATTAAATGTACCATTGAACAATTTAGAAATGGTCTTATCATTTAAATCTTCCTATTAAAACAGCTATTTATAAATAGGTATGCATGTACGGCACATGACCTTGGGTCAGTGATTGCCTTCAGTGTCATGTGAACCATGGATGTGATGTCATCGGCGAGGCACTGGCCCGGGAGCACTTTTCCAACCATTGACTCTTGTTTTGAAGCATCTATGTTTCTTGAATCTTGTTTTGTATATTTTATTATTATTTATTATTATTTAATTTATGTGTTTTTATTATTATTTTATTACTAAAATTATATATGTATGTATTATTTTTTATTATTATATTTCTTCCCCTTAGATACCAAATCATTTCCAGTAGACAGTCCTAGTGCGACATGAATGAATTTTGGCACCCAGACGGCATTATTTTTGCGCGCATTAGTAGCGTAGAATATATGAACCTGTTCGACTGCGGGTCATAGATTTAGCGCACTGTCTAGCCTAAGGTCGACAATTTCTGGTGATATCAGGTGAAACCAGTTTTCTTTTAACTTGGTAAACGCGCCCAGTTTTGCCATCCTCCCGTCATCCCCCCGATCTCAGGCGCATTACAAAGTTCCACGGGCACCCAATAATGCACCTAATTTTGGAGTGCGTCTGATTATAAATCTAGAAAACAGGGCTGCGCCAGTTTTTGGGCTCAAAGGACGCCAAACTACTGGTGTTAAACAGGTCACTTTAAGGATATTTACAATTAGACAACTGAGACACAATCTAAGTCTTTAAAAGCGGTATGCTCGGGTTATTGCATGACACTCTCCATTCTGTTCTATGGCATTTTTGTGCTCAGCTGTACCCATAACTCCCATTGAAATGAACAGTGTCACACATGTCTAGCCACCTCTTTGTTCTACACTGAAAAGGTTGGGGCCCTGTTGTCAGCCTAGTTGTAGGTTGATCTTACACATCTATGATGCTCATCCAGAGGTGATACCCACACCTATCAACTTTTATGACATATCTTATTGTTATAAAATAGAAGTCTTTGATGGAAATACCACCCTTTAATGCTGGCAACATATAAATTATGTATATAAGTAAACTTTTTCACAGTGTATATGATTTTGTATATATAAGTCATTTACCAAAATATTACTAAAATGTTTCTTTTTAGATCTTCTTTTTAGGCAAATGTAGTAGATCAGTTCTGTATAAAGATGTCCTGTAAAATATTTATACACTTTACTACTCACTGTACTAGCTTCATACTTAGTTTGGTGCTAGCTTTGTGGTGACCAATTTGTGTCTTGGTCCTATGCTCAACATTGTTACTGTTACTTTGTTGTTCTTTGTGAATGCTTGCTTAACTTGTGCTTTCCCTACTCTACTATTAGTTTTTCTGAGCTGAGTCTTTTTCGTGTAAACATACAGTCTCAGGATACCCAAAGAACGTTCGCGAGAGGAAGTGAATTTCTATGCCAGAGAGAGCTAGCAGAAAGAGAGTAATTTACACTCATACAAACTTTCAAAACCAGAAAGTTTACATACACTATAATAAAAATGACACATATGCATTGTCACGAGCACCGGTACGTAGGAGTCCCTCTGACCACCGCAAGCGATGGCGTAAGCCACACCATGGAGCGGAATCTCAAGTAGGCACTGTCACCGGAGATTCACCATAGCCCACCGCAAAGCGCGTGAGCATGGCACTTGATGGCGGTCAGGGAGTCTACCCGATTTCGCTACCTCCACTGACGTTGCTGTGCTTTGCAGAGCAGCTAAGGTGTAACGTGGGTACAAAAATCCGGAAAAGGCAAGGCCTCGATAGTCGAGGTATCAGCGCGAAGTTAGTTACAGGGCAGGCGGCTAGGTTCTCGACGGTCGTGGACAGGCAGGGAAGGTCAGGCCGGCTGGCAAGGTTCGTGCGTTGAGAACGGAGAGCAAATGGTACGGTACCACGGTAAGCAGACAAGACCTCAACGATGCTTTCTCATAGGGCAAAATGGCACTAAAGATCCGTGCAGCTAAACCCAGGTAAGAGCAGGTGCTTAAATAGGAGAGCGAGCACCTAGGAGCATAGCAAATTAGCCGGTGCGCTGGACCCCTTTTAAATTTAAACCACTTCCGACAACTGTGAGTACACTATTTAGGAGCGGTAAACATAGCGCGTGATGCTCGCCAGATAACAGAGACTGCAGCAGGCGCGCTGGCCGGTAAGTCATGCAAGGTGAACGGCGGTGAGAACGCGCGGCCGTACCCGCGACTCCGACATGTGTCGCTCGGGGCATCCTGACATGCATGTTTTTCTCAGACTCACTATCTGACATGAAATCAGAATAAACCTTACCCGTTTTAGGTCAGTTAGGATTATTTATATTTTATATTAGCCATTTTTCATTACTTTCTGCAAAGTCAAAAGTTTACATACACTAGGATTACTATACTTTTAAACAATATGGGACAGCCCATATGAGGATGTCAGGTACTTTGTGGAAGCACTCTGATAGGTTTATTGGCAACAACTTGGGGCTTAAATAGAGACACACTTACCTGTGGATGTATTTTTTTATGAAACACCAGAAACACCACTTGCATCCGTGTGGAAACATTATGGGAAAGTTCTAAAGAACTCTGCAAAGATAACAGTAGAAAGAGGATTGTCTGTGACTTGCACGAAGTCTAGTAGTTTATTTCACGTTTTCCGGGGCATACCCTGAAGATATAGTCCATCCCTACGTTCATCTGTAACAAACAATATATAAATCAAGTACAAAACATCAAAGATTGGAAATGTCCAGGCCATCACACAAGTCAGCAAGGAGTATGTGTGTCAGAGATTATGGACGTGCTTTTGGAGTCTGGACAAATGTGATATCAACCCAATAACAAAAGCAAAAGACTTTGAAGATCTGGCAGCAGCTGGTAAAATTGTATCATTATCCACGTGAAACAAGTACTCTGTACCAACATTATCGAAAGGGGCACTCTGGCCAGGAAGAAGCGCGATACTCCAAAAGAGCAAACATCATAAAAGCCAGATTAATGTTGCAATATGCCACACGGAGAAACAAAGGCCTACATTTCTCCGGAGACATTCTTCATGTACGTCTGCCACGAAACTAAAATTGTAACTGTGTAGCAATAAATGAGAGTCATTACTGTTTTGCGAGGAGGAACAAGGCAGAAACTTGGAAGCCAAAAAACACCAATCGCCCAACTGTAGAAACACAGGGTTTGGCAGCAATCAAGTTTGTGGGGCTGTTTAGATGCAGTAGGGACTGGTTTACTTCACAAAATATATGTCAACATGAGGAAAGAAGAATAGTTGGCACTACTGAATCAACATTTCAAGACATCAGACAGGAAGTTAAAGCTGGGGCGGAAATGGGTCTTCCAAATGGACAATGACGCAAAGCATACTGCCAAACTGGTTACAAAGTGGCTTAAGGATAAACAAGTCAATGTTTTGTTGTGGCCATCACAAAGCCCTGATCTCAATTTATGGGCAAAGGTGAAAAGGCAGATGCAAGCAAAGCGACCTACAAACATGGCTCAGCTACACCAGTTCTTTCAGGAGGAATGGGACAATATTCCTACCAACTATTGTGAGAAGCTTGAGGAACGATATCCAAAACGTTTGACCCAGGTCAAACAGTTTAAGGGCAATGCTACTGTGGCAGCTGGGTAGTGGATCCGCCGGACCACCGCAAGCGATGGTAGTTAAGCCACGCCAGGGAACGGAATCTACGTAGCCCCCGGTTTTCACCAGCGCCCGCCGCAAAGCGGGATGGACTTGCTGCGGCGTGAGGCTACCAGGTCGTCCCCCCTGACGGGGACTTGCTTGCGGTGGCGGCCGAGGTGCAGCGTGGTACAGAATCGTAGTCCGAGATCGTTAGTCATGGGCAGGCAGAAGGTCAGGGGCGAGCGGCAATGGTTCGTGGTCGTGGACAGGCAGTAGGTCAGGGCAGGCGGCAGGGGTTCGGAGTCGGGACACGTAGCGCGAGGTCTGGTACCCGGTAAAGCAGGAATACACCTTAAGGAATGCTTTCTCTAAGGCTCGGGGCAACGTAGTTTCCAGCAGGGAAGTGACGTGGGTCCCAACACTTATTATGGGAACAGCGCCCGGTAATTACCCAATTACCGGCCTTGTCCCTTTAAATTCACAAGGCCCGAGCCCCGGTCCCCTCGCGCCAGGGAGCGCGCCTATGCGCATTCCGGCCCGGCAGGGGGGACGAGGACCGGGAAACGGGAGCGGGGCCAGGTGAGTGGATGGAACGGGTGGCCCCGTGCGCCGGTGCGGCCCGCGGGCCCCCCGTCCACGCCGGGACCCATAGGGGGAAAACGCGGGGTTGCGACCGCGGTCCGTGGCCCACACCGCGGCGCAACCCGTTACAGTACCCCCCCCCATAGGCCTCCCCACCTTGGTAGGCTGCCGAAATCTGAGGATGCGAGCCCGATTCAGGCGGTTAGATTCAGGCTCCCAGGAGCTCGCCTCGGGTCCGACGCCCCTCCATTCCACGAGGAAGAAACGTCTCCCTCTGACCGTTTTCATAGCCAAAATGTCCTTTACCTCGAAGATGTCGGTGGATTCGGCTACTGGGGAAGGCGTCACTTTCTTCCGAGAGAACCGGTTCAGAACCAGAGGCTTAAGGAGGGATACATGAAGTGCGTTTGTGGTCCGGAGAGATGGAGGCAAACAAAGCTTGTATGTCACCGGGTTCAACTGCCGAAGAACCTTGAAGGGTCCGAGGAAGCGAGGGCCCCAATTTAAGACTAGGGACCTTCAGGTTGCACATATCTTGGGGAGAGCCAAATTTGGTCCCCAGGGAAAACTTTCGGGGCAGGTTTTCCCCTTTTGTCTGCCTGAGACTTCATTACGGGCAGAGGCCTCCAAAGTAGAGAATATCGCGTCTCCTGCCAGATGGCCTTGATATCCCGAACCCGGTTGTTGACAGCGGGCACATCTGAGTCAGGAGGCAGGGGAGGGGGGGGGTGCATGTGGCGGCCATAGACTACAAAGAACGGGGAGACGCCGGCAGCTTCCGAGTCCCGATGGTTATAACGCAAATTCAGCCCACGGAAGCACTCGGTTCAGTTGTCCTGACGTCCGGCCCACAAAGTGGCGCAGGTATTCTCCCAGAATCTGGTTCACTCTCTCCACCTTTGCCCATTGGTACTGGGTGGTATGCCGATGAAAAGGGTCCAACTTGACTTGCAGACGGGAGCACAATTGCACGCCAAAATCGGAAAACAAATTGAACACCACGGTCGGAGAAAATTTGTGTGAGGGTAGTCCATGAAAGCCGGAAGATATGCCGGAAGAAAAGATTAGCCAATTGTGGGGCAGACGGCAGGCCAGGGAGGCACAAAGTGGGACATTTTTGAGAACCGGGCCCCTCACGATCCAGATGCCCTGAATTCCCAGAGGAGACTGGTAGGTCTTTTGACGAAGTCCCATCACTATGTGCGTCCAAGGGGATTTCCGGCACTGGCAGCGGATGCAAGAGCCCTGCTTGCCTGTGGCGTGGACCTTGTTCCGAGCACAAGTGACACAGGCGAGGGTGAAGCCCTTGACATCCTGTGCTAAGGTCGGCCACCAGTTAGTGCCGCGAGATAAAAGCATAAGACTTCCGAGCTCCGGGATGACCAGCCACAAAGGAAAGCTATGCCCCCACTCCAGAATCTTCCTCCAGCGGCATGTAAGTTCTTGCCCAAAAAGGAATGTTTTGGAGACTGCGGAGCCTCGTGAACCAACCGTTCGGGGGAAATGATGTGTTGTAAACACGGGTTCTTCACCGACCAGGGTCCGAGGCACGAGAAGAGGGCATCAGCCTTGACGTTTTTCTCAGCAGACCGGAAAAGTATACGAAATCAAACCGAAAAAAAAAAGAGACCACGGGCTTGCGAGGGGTTAAGAACGTTGGGCCGTCTGAAGGGTACCAACAAATTTTTGTGGTCTGTAAAGATGTCGATTGGGTGCGAGCCCCTCCAGAGATGTCGCCCACCCTCTAGGGCTAATTTTGAGGGCCCAAGAGTTCCCGGCCCCAATGGCATAGTTCCCTCAGCCGGCAAAAGGTCTTGGGAGAAGAACCCACATGTGCGAATCTTTGCCTTTGGAACTTCTCTGTGTGAGGACCCGCCCCTGCCCCCCACGGAAAGGCTCCCCCTCCCAAAGAGAACAGTCTCTGGGAAAATCGGGCCCCGGACCAAGACAGGAGCAGTGGAAAGGCCGCTTTGATCAACAAACGCCTTCTCAGCCTCCGGAGGCCAACATCTGGGTTCGCATTCTTCCTAGTAAGGGCCACGATAGGAGCCACCAAGGTGGAGAAGTGGGAAATAAATTCCCGGGTAATAATTTGCGATGCCCAGGAAGCGCTGTATCGCCCGAAGACCGACAGGACGGGGCCATTGTAGCACCGCAGAGAGTTTTGCCGGGTCCATCTTTAGGCCTTCAGCCGAGACTATGAAGCCGAGGAAAGGTAGGCTGGTCCGATGGAATAAACTTTTTCTCCCAACTTTGCGTACAGTCGGTTGCTGCGCAGACATTGCAGAACCTGGCGTACTTGGGCCCGGTGAGTCTGAAGATCAGGGGAGAAAATCAGGATGTCATCTAGGTACACTGTGACGCAGGTGTACAAGAGATCCCGGAAGACATCGTTGACAAGTTCTTAGAACACCGCTGGAGCGTTACAGAGCCCAAAGGGCATCACGAGGTACTCAAAATGTCCATTTCGGGTATTGAACGCTGTCTTCCACTCGTCCCCCTCCCGAATTCTGACGAGGTTATAGTCACTCCAATCCAACTTGGAAAACACTTTAGCCCCTTGAGCGGTCAAAAAGCTCTGAATCAGTGGAGAGGTTTCGGTTCTTTACTGGTGACTTATTAGACCCCTGTAATCTATATTAACGGATGGAGGGAACCATCCTTCTTCTGCACGAAGAAAAAAACCCCGGGTCCGGCTGGGGAGGAGGACTTATGAATGAATCCTTTTTGCAGGTTCTCCCGAATTTTAGGCCGACATGGCCTGAGTCTCTGGCACGGACAGCGGGTAGACCTCCCCCGGGTGGGGCTGGTTCCTGGGAGGGGGGTCAATAAGACAGTCGTTAAAAGGGCCCATGTGGGTGGCAGCGAATCGGCCTTCTTTTTCGGAGAATACATCCCCAAAGTCCTGGTACTCGGCCGGCAGGCCTGGCAACGGCTTGACAAGCGGAGGCGGAGAAGTGGTAGGCACCGGGCGTGGTACCTCCAAGCAATGGTTCTGGCATTTCCGGTTTCCCCAACGCAGGACTTCGCCTGTCTTCCAATCGAGCGTAGGGGCGTGACGTTGCAGCCAGGGAAGCCCCAAGAGGATCGCCGAGGAAGCACGGGACAGAACGTGGAACCGATCTTCTCCTATGGGAGCGCCCCCACACGGAGTGTCAATTTGGCCGGGTTACGTACTGGATGGGTCACTGAGGAGCTCCCCACTGACCCAAGAAATAAGCAGGGGCTTCTCCAGGGCCCGGGCAACAGGTATGCGGTACCGGGTTACCAATGAGGCAAGGATGAAGTTCCCGGCAGAGCCTGAGTCCAGGAAAGCAGAACTCCGAACGACGGACCCGCATCAGTGGTCACCTCCACTGGCATCATCAACGTGGAGAGGGGGAAACTGCATCTAGGACCGCCTCTCCTACGGCACCTAGGTGTGAGTCGTTTCCCGGACGCTGGGGACTTAGCGGACAGCTTCTGCGTAAATGGTCCGGGCTGGCGCAGTAGAGACATAGCTTCTCGGTTTGGCGACGGTTCAGCTCCTGCTCCGATAAGTGGGCCCGGTCCACTTGCATGGGTACCACCTCAGAGGCTTGAGGGGGACAGCAATGGAGGAAAGTGAGAAACCGCCGACGGGGGCGTGTAGATCCTTTCCTGACGCAGCTCTTCCTGCCTCTCACGAACCTTATATCAATCCGAGTTGCTAGCAGGATTAGTTCACTCAGGGAGGAACGGGAGGTCTCTTGCTGCCAAAGCGTCCTTTACCCGGCTGGACAGCTTTTTTAAAGTGGCACAGAAGGCGGCATCATTCCCCGTGAGCTCCGAAGCCAGGGTACGGAACTGTACCGCATAGTCACCCACAGAGGATCGCCCCTTTACGAAGGCTCAAGAGGGCGGTCTCAGCAGAGGAAGCACGCGCCAGCTCCTCGAAGACGGGTGCGGAATTCCTGGAGAAAGGGTCTGTAGATCCGCAGTCCCCAGGATTTATTCCTGTTCCCAGAGGGAGTCGCCCAAGCCAGGGCCTTCCCGGATAGTAGGCTCACCACGAAGGCCACCTTAGACCTCTCCAAAGGAAACTGATCCGCCATCAGTTCTATGTGCATAGAGTACTGGGTAATGAAACACCGGCAGAGCTTGGGATCCCCGGCAAAGCTGATGGGTAAGGGGAGCTGAAGCTTGGGTCCCACGGAAGCCAATGGAACGGCTGACGTAGACGGAGTCACCGATGGGGCCGCAGGTGGAGACTGTTGCTGGGATGCGAGGTGCTGACGCATCATGGCGGAGAGCTGGCCCAACTACTGTGACTGTTGTGCGATTTGCTGCGACTGCTGGGCAACCAATGTCGTAAGATCCGCGATGCTTGGCAGGGGCACCTTGGCGGGATCCATGGCTGGATCTAACTGTGGTGACTGGGTAGTGGATCCGCCGGACCACCGCAAGCGATGGTAGCTAAGCCACGCCAGGGAACGGAATCTAAGTAGCCCCCGGTTTTCACCAGAGACCGCCGCAAAGCGGGATGGACATGCAACGGCGTGAGGCTACCAGGTCGTCCCCCCCTGACGTGATTTGCTTGCGGTGGCGGCTGAGGTGCAGCGTGGTACAGAATCGTAGTCCGAGAATCGTAGTCGTGGGCAGGCAGAAGGTCAGGGCAGGCGGCAATGGTTCGTTGTCGTTGTCAGTCAGTAGGTCAGGGCAGGCGGCAGAGGTTCGGAGTCGGGGAACATAGCGAGAGGTCTGGTACACGGTAAAGCAGGAATACACTTTAAGGAACGCTTTCTCTAAGGCTCGGGGCAACGTAGATCCAGCAGGGAAATGACTGGGGGCAACACTTATATAGGAACAGCGCCCGGTAATTACCCCAAATTTCCGGCGCACTGTCCCTTTAAATTCACAAGGAGGCATGGGGGCGCGCGGGCCAGGGGCGCGCAAAGCGCATTCCGGCCGGCAGGGGACGAGGACCGGACGGGAGCGAGGCCAGGTGAGTGGAGGGAACGGGTGGCACCGCGGCCGGCCGTGCGTCCCGCGGCGCCCCCCCGTCCACGCCGGGGAACCGTTATGGGGAACGCGGGTGCGACCGCGGTCCATGGCCCAGACCGCAGCGCAACCCGTTACAGCTACCAAATACTAATGAAATGTATGTAAACTTTTGACTTTGCAGAAAGTAATAAAAATGCCTTAAAATTCTGTCTCTCATTATTCTGGCATTTAGCAAATACAAATAATTTTGGTTCCTAACTGACCTAAAATGGTTAAGGTTTATTCTGATTTCATGTCAGATAGTGAGAAAAATAAGCATATGTGTCTTTTTATATAGTGTATGTAAACTTTTGGTTTCAACTGTATCAATAATGAATTTTTCTCACCGTGCTTGACTATTAAATAAACTTTTTTTGGTCTCCATAGTGGGATTTATAAGTAGTATATATTTCACATAGAGTTTTTTGGTCTTTAGATCATTTATGTTCTTAAGAATCATGAACCTGCTGAACAGCATACGAAAAAACCTTTTATACAGTGTAAATTCAAAACTGATAGAAACAAACATATTTTGTGATTAGAATACTTGCCTCATCGGCTATCACAATTCCCACTACTTTTGGAACTTTATGTACTACTATATCTACCTTATGTGCACCCCATGCCACCCACTTATTCATTTTGCACAGTCAGTAGTAATAACTACATGACGAAAATCCAAATCTAGAAAAGACCTACCAGCAGGAACAGGCTTAAAAATACACAATTTAAGAACAATATTTCAAGCTAATGCCAAGAAAAATAAAACATATGATCAACACCCACAAAAATTGTCTAAACGTCAGATGAAAGCCCATACATATATTATAGTTGGGAGGCAGTCAGACCAAGTGCATGGCACAGTTTATCACCAAATTTACAATGCCAGAGGATACATAAGCACATACTTTCCTGTTAATCTTCTTCAATGTATATTAGGTAAGTAAGTACTTAATCTGTCAAAAAAATCTGTCACTAGTACAGAATCATTTATTAGTTTTCATTACAAGCAGAAATACATTCTTCAACATTGAAATTATTCCAAGACTTTTCCTTCTTGATATAGCGATTTCGGTCACAGGATAGATAAATAGATAGATATGCACGTGGAGACGCCGAAAGACACAACTTCCGGTCAGGACTATACATTTCCGGTGCGCATGCGTGTACAATAACTCTGCGTTCCAACTGCACAGCAAGCAGTGACACGCACACACATGAAAGCACCGCCGTACTCATAAAATGAGCGCAACCAAAGGGAATACCGCCCACCATCTAGTGCGGGCGCAACCCTCTGTCGCGCATTAGTTGAATACTCCACGGGCATAAAAGATATTAAACACACTTATCCCAACTATACTGTCATGTCAGAGGAGGTACAGTGGGCCCTGACTGCCACCCAGCCCACTGTCCCTACCTACTTGGCGTGCTGCCCTAGATGGCAGACCCCAACTGGACGACAGTCCCTACGCTGCTAAGTGCAGGGCCGTCAGGGAAAACGCAAGGTCAAACGGTCCGGGTCGGTAACGGTCAAGAACGCCAAAGCCACAATCAGAAACCGAAGAATAACCAGGAAACAAGCCAAGGGTCAAACACGAGCGGGAACAAAGTACATAAACGGAGGACAAAACGTAGTCAAGGCAAGCCAAGGTCAATAACATAGGAAGCAAAACCAATAATCACAGGGAACAACAGGGGAAACCTTTTCACAGGCAAGGCCTGAGAGGTTTAGCCAGTTTAAAAGGTTTTCCCGGACACCGCCCCAGCCTCTGATTGGTACATCGTCCGGGCCCTCTGATTGGCCTGACTGACACACCCATTGTTGGGAGAGTCTGCAGAGCTGTCACTCCTGAGCTTCAAAGCAGCACCTCTCCCAGGGCGTGGGTCCAGAGCAGAGGGTTGCCGCATACAAACAGAAGGCTGCCTGCCTGGACGTATGACAGTCCCCCCCTTTTAGGAGGGGCCACCGGACCCTCCCCTGGTTTGGGTTTCTCTGGATGAGCATCGTTAAATTCCCTAATAAGGGTCTTTGCAAGTATGGCCCTTGCAGGAACCCATGACCTCTCCTCCGGACCGTATCCCTTCCAGTGCACTAAGTACTCTACGTGAATCCACGATTTGAGCAAACTCATACTCCCAACTCCCCCTTAACTTCAACTGAGAAGAGAGCAGTGGAATACATTATGTACCCGGAGGGTACCAGAGGGTAACTTTAGGTAGTACGTCACAGGATTAATTCGCTCCAGAATGATATAGGGACCCACAAAGTGCGGTGCCAGCTTACCCGAAGGGACCTTTAGACAAAGATTTCAGGTAGATAACCACACCTTATCCCCAACATTAAAACCTTCAGAACAAAGACGTCTCTTATCACTTATCTCCTTCTGGATGCTCTGGGCATTAACCAAGTTCTTCTGAACTTGGGCCCAGACTGTGCACAGTTTGTTAAGGATAGCATCCACCCCACTGTGATCAGAAGTAACGCCAGACCATGATGAGTGCCTAGGGTGGAAGCCATAGTTGAAGAAAAACGGTGAAACACCAGACGAGCTACTATTCTGATTATTTATAGCAAACTCGACCAAAGGTAAGTATTTAACCCAGTCTCCCTGCTGATCGGAGACAAAACACTGGAGTTTCTGCATAACCGTTTGATTCACCCTCTCTGTCTGCCCATTAGTCTCAGGGTGAAAGGCAGAGGAGAAAGACAGGATGATACCCAGAGCCTTACAGAGAGCTCTCCAAAAACAGGAGACAAATTGAACTCCTCTGTCAGACACAATATTCTCGGGTAACCCATGCCGTTTAATGATATGTTTAATGAAAAGCTCAGCCAGCTTTTTGGACAACGGTAATGTCTTTAATGGAATCAGATGGCACATCTGACGATCAACAACCACCCAAATGACAGTCTTACCCTCAGAGGTAGGAAGATCGGTCATAAAGTCCATGGAGATGTGAGTCCATGGCCGGTGCGGTAAAAGCAGAGGGCAAAGTTCACCAGGAGGTCGACTTCTGGGAACCTTTGCCCGAGCACAGATGTTGCAGGCTGTAACATAGGCCCCCACATCACGACACAAAGATGGCCACCAATAATTTCTGGAAATAAGTCTCTTAGTGCCAGACATGCCAGGATGTCCAGATAATACAGGATCATGTAATTCTTTTAATAAATGTAACTGAAACTGGGTGGGGACAAAGACTTTAGAATCGGGACAGTCAGCAGGTCCCATCTCCTGGTGGGTTTTGATCTCAGTGGCCAAGTCGGGGGAAATAGCTGAGACCAGGGTCTCTTTGGGTAAAATGGACACCGGATCATCCCGAGATGAGTGACTGGCACAGAAACATCTTAACAATGCGTCAGCTTTAACATTCTTAGAACCTGGTCTATAGGTAACAACAAAGTTAAAGGGAGTGAAGAATAATACCCAACGTGGCTGGCGAGGGTTCAACGTCTTCGCATTTTCTAAAAAGGTCAGGTTCTTATGGTCCGTTAGCACTGTGACTTGGTGCTGGGCACCTTTGAGGAAGTGGCGCCATTCCTCGAAGGCCTTCAAAAATCAATTAAGCTGTGCACATTTATTGTGCACATTCCTCGAAGGCCCACTTAATAGCCAACAATTCTCGGTTCCCAACATCATAATTCACGATAATATAATAATTTACGAGAGAAGAAGGCACATAGGTGGAGATTAGTCAGAGCAGCAGACCCCTGAGACAAGACAGCACCTACTCCAAACTCAGAAGCATCTACCTCCACAACGAAGGGTTTGGTATGGTCAGCTTGAACCAACATCAGGGCTGTGATAAAACACTGCTTAAGTCTCTCGAATGTCTTCAAGGCCTCGGGTTGCCATTTACTGATATTTACTCCCTTTTTAGTCATATCAGTTAATAGCCGGACGAGCACAGAAAAATTTCGAATGAATTTTCGATAATAATTAGCGAAACCTAGGAACTGCTGTAAGGCTTTCAGGGAGGAAGGACAAACCCAATCAAGAATTGCCTGGACCTTCCTGGGATCCATACTAAATGAGTTAGGCATCAAAAAATATCCCAGGAAAGGTACCTCCTGAACCCCGAAAACACATTTCTCAAGTTTGACAAATAGACTATTGACCTTCAAAATCTGCAAAACTTGCCGCACATGTTTAACGTGTGAAGCCCAGTCCTGCGAGTAAATTAAAATGTCATCCAGATAAACGACCATACAACGACCAATGAGTTCCCGAAAAACATCATTTACAAGGTCCTGGAAGACCGCGGGAGCATTGCACAACCCAAAAGGCATAACCAGGTATTCAAAGTGACCTTCCGGGGTATTAAATGCTGTCTTACATTCATCCCCCTCTTTAATCTGAATAAGGTTATAAGTAGTGTTGAGCGATTATTATCGACAAAGTTGAAATGGGGCCAGTTTTTAGTTGATCAAAATTTTTGATATGCGAAATTTAGGTTAAAATCTGTGCCCCACATCTATTAAATCGCGCCTTTTTCGGCGCTTCCTGTCTTTTTGGGGCCAGCAAATCAGCTTAAAAATAGAGCAGGGTGAGATGTGTGTGCGATCATGATGGGTTTTGGGTTATGGTTGCGATTGGCGGGGGAAAAATCATGACCTGTTTTACATAAAAAGCCCTTTCCTGTTCAGCCTCAGTGTCTCTCGGTTCATGCAGTAGGCGTGGCTTGCCTGTGTCCAAAAAGTCAGCAAAAATTATTCTATTTCTTACAGGGGAAGCTCTACTGTTAGCTGTGATCCTTACAACTTAGTTAGATTAGGTTTGGAAGATTTTATGTAGTTGGTAGAAATTTTAAAAGGGCATTAGCTGTAAAATCACGGGGGGGAGGGGGGGGGGGGGGGGGGCCCCGCGGGCGAAAAAAAGAAACTTAAAAAGAATACTGGAAAAAGTTCACCAAGACTTAGTGTAGACATTGCATGCAATACTTTATTATTAACGTTTTCTATTGAAATATTTCCTGGAAAGGGGCAGCCTGAATTATTTAGGATACACATCTTTTCTAGTAACGAGGTCTTTTGTTGGGGGTGCAAACTCACTTTAATTTATCAGTAAAAATTTGAGATAGGGTTCATTTTCAATTTTCCCCTTCCACCTTTTTTGATATATCCCCCTTGCTTTAAAATTTAAAATCCAGAAATTTTAAAGTCAGACAGGTTGTTAGGTCCAAAAATTACCTTGTATTACCCCGAAAAAATTTTCAGTCTTTTTTTTTTTGACTTTGGCGCACTAAGCTTTGTTCTTTGAGGCCCCCTTGCATTTAAATGTGAATCTGCAATTTGTAGTCACACAGGTGAATTGTAGGTGCCAAAAAAATACCTTTTATTACCCGAAAAATTACGATATTTTTTTTTTTTATTTTGGGCATACAGCTTTTTTATTGAGGCACCTTGCATTTAAAAATTTGAATCAGCAATTTTGTATCACCACGGTGAATTGAAAGGTCCCAAAAATACCTTTTATTATCCAAATTTACATTACAGATACGTGTTTTTGCATTTTTCCCCCAGCCCGATTTGTTGATAGACCCCCTTGCAGAAAAATTTTAAACCCAGAAATTGGTAGTTGCCAGGTTGAATTGTAGGTCCCAAAATACCTTTTATTACCCGAAACATTACAGATACGTGTTTTTTGATTTTTGGCCACTGCAGCTTTGGTCTTGAGGCACCTTGAAATTAAATGTGATACAGAATTTTGTAGTCAACAGGTGAATTTAAGGTGCCAAAAATACCTTGTATTATAAAAACCCAAAATTTCTTTTTACGGGGTTTTTTCCCTTTGGTGCGGCCCAGCTTGTTAAAGATCTACTTTGCGTTAAATGTAAATTTACAGAATTTTGTTTTGATTTGAGGGTTTTGAGAATAGCTGTGATTGCCGTCTTTTAATAAGAGACTTTCCAAAACTCTTCCATACTTCTAAAATTTTTATATTTCTGAAAGGAGCAAAAAGCAGGTGGTAAAAGGGAGCAAAGGGGGGTGGCGGAGGTAGAGGTACGAGACTAGGTGCTCCTTCCAGTGCTGGCGAAAACACGCATCCCCAGCGGATCTTAGGTTGCAGGACCGTCAGGTTTCATCGCTGGGTCAGGGCCTGTAAATCTCGAACGAACAGCGTCCCCAATTGTCCTCAGGGGTTTAAATGCAACTGCATCCAGCAGCTTACCTCCTCGTCCTCCAGTCACGGCCCACAAATTCGTCATAGCACTTCAGCATCCGTCCACATGAAGCGCCCAAATTCATCGTGTACCCACCACTGGGGAAAACCCTTTTCTGAAGCCCTCTTTGATGACAAAAGCTTTGGGGAAAGAAGGCATGTCAAAAATCAAGGGGCCAAAGTGGATGATTTTCTCTGCTCTGAGCCCAGTTATGAGCCATCAGAGGAGGAGAAGGAAAGGGGGTCATTCGGCAAAATTCCCGGGCGGTCGGCAACGCCTTCAGTCCCTCTTGCTTGTGCCCGCCGCCCCTGCAGCAGAATGTCAGGACGACCAAGTCACCGTGTTGTGATGATGATGACGACATTGCGGACCCAAACTTTGGTCTTTTCAGAGAATTTTGTTGCGAGGCTTCATATGGACGAGGGGGAAACGATGGGGTAGGTCGAGGGGTCCCGCCTAAAAAAGGCAGGGGGCCGGGGGTCGCAGAAGCCCGCTGATATGATTCCGCAGCACGGTCGCGCAAACCCCGCCTCGCTTATCGCCGTAAAAAAGCCCGGCCCTTCAAGCGGGGCCCTTCTTTGGCAGCCCTGATTCACCAGCGATGTCATTGGCCCTTTCCCGAAAACGCAAAGTAGAGGCAAAAACCCTTAGGTGGTTAACCCCCACCACTGTTATCACTTTAGCAAAAGCTGAGTTGAAATGGGGGCAACACTTGGAAAAAAAAGGCCAGCCCGCGCCGGGCCCCCAACCCTGTCACCCCTCTGTCTCCGCCTCTCTCCCCCTCTCCGCCACCCCCAAAGCACCCCTCAGCTCCCCATGTCTTCAGGGTCATGATCGGGGGAAGCTTTTGCTTCACCCTTTTCCCACCACCCCCCCGAGTACCCCAGCACCACAGGACCCACCCTTTCCCCTTCTTCCTCCCGCCTTTTGATGCCGCACGCCGTACAGCGGCAGTCTAGCAGCAGCCTTCTGTCTTAGGTGTGGAGCAGAAGAAACACTTTAACCCAAACCATTCCAAACCCAAAGGCTGAAGTCGCATTCCCAGGTTTAGGTTTGGGGAAATGTTGCCTTTCCTTTTGGGTGGACACGATGGGTTCCCCCACGTCAGGGCCCCCTTGCCCCCCCCAATCCCAGATCCCGAGCGGGATTTCTTTGCCAGAAAAGCCGTCCCTGCCTGGCCCCCCCGTGTATCAAAAATTTCAAAAGCGGGGGTTGTTCATCTGTGGCGGAAAAAGCCCTTTGCCCACCGACACAGGGAAACTAGTAAGCAGGCCCAAGGCCGCTATCTCTGTGACAGTCATGGGTGAGTGGGTGGATGTTCTGGGGGTGCGGTGGCTCTCAGGCTCGGGCACGCTCTTAAAAACCCGCGGGTTGGTGGGGTTTTTTCCCCCCAAGGCCCTCTGGTGCATCACGTCCCCAAAAAAAACCGGGGCCGTGTTGAAATTAATCTGTTTTGGAAAAAAGTCCCCACACAGGTCAGGAGTGGGGCTTCCGCAACGGGGCCCGGGTTGGTGGGTCCCAAGAACCTTGTGCCGGGAAAGGTGGTGTGCGAAAAAGGGCAAAATTGCTGGCCCCCCTTAAGATCGGTGGGCTGGGCACATCCCTTCCCTGGACAGTCTGAAATTTATAAAAAAAAAAAAAAAAAAATTTTTTCTAAAGAGCTCCCTGGGTCTGGATGCTGCTGAGGAAAGGGGCTGAAGTTAATTTTGCATTCCGCCGTTGCCCCCCCTGCTTCGTCCCGCCTGGCTGCGTTGCAGGTAGCTCGGCCTTCCCGTCAACCGTTATTGTTGAGTGGCAACACGCGGAAATTCCACCCCCAATGCCCCAGGATTGTGGCACAGGCAATGCCATTACGCGTACGAAGGACCATGGCCTGAAAAAGCAGCGGGTGCGGCCCTCGGGGTGTTGACCACCAAAGAGTGGGGGCAGGGAAAGAGTTGACCATCCTTCCCAGTTTTGAAGAAGCCCCCCAAAATGGTGTGGGGGACAATCCCCCTTGTCAGCAAAAGCTTGTGGTGATCTTAGTTTAAAAAAAAACGTCATTGGACACTCTTAAACAACAGGTCCCGCCAGGACGGAGGGGAAAACGGACAAGATGCGGACAGGAGCCTTTCTCTCCGTCAAATCACAGGCCCGAAGTTTCACAATTTCATGGTCTTCTTAGGCGGGGTTTGGGTCCAGGGTAGTGAAAGGTGGCGCATCAGCTCTCGGGTGCTCATTTCAGGCAAAGTCGGGGCTGTGTTGAAGCGTGCCGGAGGCCCCCGGGAGGGGAGGAGGGGGAGGTATTTCCCAGCACCGACGTTACGCGTCCCCGCCTTGGAAAAAAGGTTGGCGGAATTTGAGGCGGAGGGGGAGTGAGGAAGATAGTTTGTAGTGCCCCCCAAAACCCGAGGTTTTGGGAAAAACAAGGCTCCATTCTCACATGAGTGCTTTGGTGCCCATTTCCTCCAAAAGATCCTCGCTTTTGGCCATCAAAAATGAAAACAGTTTCTGGGTGGCCCCCCCTCCTGTCCCGGTACAAAACAAAAATCGCCTTTCCCTTCACCACCCCAAAAAGAAGTAAAATGCAGGAAATGGAGACCTTGTGATTGATCAACTGGAGACATCGTTGCGTCTGCTTCCGTTTTCAAATTACGGTGGAAAACTAGCGACGGACAGCGTAGAGTGCCAAATAGCCCTTTGCGGCAGCAGCAGCAGGCAGGTGGCAGAAGCCTAATGGGTGACCTCTGGGAATTTTATTTACCACCTCACCAACGCATGCAAAAGCAGGGCACACTCCAACCACAGGACCGCTTAAAATCTGGTGCAAAATATCTGCGTCTAACACCCTGTTTTTGGATTGTTCGGGACCCAATAGACTTCTGGGGATCCAAAATGGCGAATGGCCGAGCTGTCGCCCCGCCTAGAGGTGTTGTCCTGCCAGCAGCCAGGTATTCTGAGCGGACCTTTGCCAGCTGGGGAGTCATTACAGACAACGCTCCCGGGTTTCCCCCAGATAATGTGGATGTTTGACTTTTTAAAAATGAAAACGGCATGGATTCTGATGATGTTGTGGCCCAATTGCGGGTCACCGATTAGTTGCCCGGGATTCACATTCTCTTCAAAAGAAATGGTCTCTTGAAAAATTTTTTTTTAAATGATCATTTCTTACTGCAATTTTTATTCTCTTTTCCCAAAAAGTTCATTTTGCTGGTTTTTCTGTGAGGAGATGTAAAAGACAGCAAGGTTTATGACAACACCGTTTTCCATTTACTCACTTTTTCTTTAGAAGTTTTTGCATTGTCAATGGGGTTTTTAGGTCTGTTGCTTTGATACAGCTATAATTATGGTCCTTTTGGAAACGAAATTGGCTTTTAATGGCATTTTCCCTCACAATTTTTAATAGTGGCTGGAAGCATTTTTTTAATTTTTTGGGTCATGTTTTTTTTGAATGCGCAATACTAAGGTCCTATTATAAAAAAAAAATGTTGTTTTTAACAGACATTTGTTCTTACAATTTTTCCAAGGGCTCGGGGGCTGCTTTGAATTTTTGGGGGGCATTTTGCTGTGACATGCAGCCATACTACAGGTCCCATTATAAATTTTTTTTGTTTCTAACAGACATTTGTTCTTCACAATTGTCCAAAGTGGCTCAAGGGTCATGCTTTGAATTTTTGGGGCATTTTGTGTGACTGCAGCTTACTACAGGTTCCCCATTATAAAAAAATGTTGTTTCTAAAGAATTTTTTTTTTCACAATTGTCCAAAGTGGCTCAAGGGTCATGTTTTGAATTTTTGGGGGATTTTTTTAAAACATGCAGCTATCTACGGTCCCATTATAAAAAATGTTGTTTTAAAAGAAATTTTTCTTACAATTGTCCAAAGTGGCTCAAGGGTCATGTTTGAATTTTTGGGGGCATTTTTTCTGTGAATGCGCTATACTCGGTCTATTATAAAAAAAAATGTTGTTTCTAACAGGACATTTTTTCTTCACAATTGTCAAGAGTGGTCAAGGGTGTGGTGCTGTCAGGGGCAGGAATAGGTAGACACTGTTAAAGGACACATTTGCAAAATGACTTGTTTTTTCAAGATCTTTAACATAGTATCAATCCTGTATTGAGAAACCCATTTAATACAATTAAAAAAAGGAAAAAAAGACATGGTGGGATTCCATCCCATTTTTAAAAAAGTGTTTTCTAGAATTAAACTACTAAAAAAATTGCATGTCAAAAAAGTGGTAAAAAAATTCCTCTGAATTGTACAAGGGAGGTCAGGAAAACTTGACAGATGTAGGTTATTCAGAGGGCTGGGGTATGGGCACGGACAAGAACAAAGTACAGAGACAATTTCCCGAGCACGTTGGTAAAATGAGAAAAAGAATGCCAAAAAAAAGGGCACCCGGGTGGAACAGGAGCGTTAACCCAGTATTTCCAAGTGAAGCTCAATTGGTCCGCACTATACGGAGGGGGAAGCGCTACCCGGCAGGGGGCAGTATTGTCCCGTGAAAATAAAATGGTGATTGAAAGACTCCTTTTTTTCCGGCACTTTTTAATTGGGGTCATGCAAGTTTGGGGTCTGCTGTGGCCCGGCGGTTAGTCAATGTCCGTGAAACTAAATGGTGGGTTGAAAGATCCTTTTTCCGGCACTTTTTAATCTGGGGTCATGCAGGGTTTTGGGGTCATGCTGTGGCCCAGGACGGGTAGTCTAGTCCCGTGAAAAATAAAATGGGGGTTGAAAAACTCCTTTTTCGGGGACTTTTTTAAACTGGGGGTATGAGGTTTGGGGATGCTTGGCCCCGGAAGGTATAGTCAAAGGGCCAGTTTAACTAAATGGTGGTTGAAGACTCCTTTTTTCCCGCACTTTTTAATCTGGGGTCATGAGGTTTGGGGCTCTGCTGTGGCCCAGGACAGGGATAGTCTATGTACAGTTAAACTAAAATGGTGGGTGAAAGACTCCTTTTTTCCCGGAATTTTTAATCTGGGGGGGCTGAGGTTTGGGGTCATGTGTGGCCCCGGCAGGTTTGTCAATGTCCGTGAAAAAAAATGGTGGTTGAAAGACTCCTTTTTCCGGCCTTTTTAAAACTGGGGGTATGCAGGTTTTGGGCTCATGCTGCGTTCCAGGAAGGGATGTCAATGTACAGTGAAACTAAAATGGGGTTGAAAGACTCCCTTTTTCGGACTTTTTAAAGTGGGGGTCATGCAGGTTTGGGGTATGCTGTGGCCCCGGCGTATAGTCAAAGTCCCGTGAAATAAATGGTGGTTGAAAGACTCTTTTTCCGGAAATTTTTTTAAAAGTGGGGGGCATGGGGGTTTTTGGGGGGCATGCTGTGGCCCAGGACAGGTATGTCAAAGTCCAGTGAAACTAAAATGGTGGTTCAAAAAACTCTTTTTTTGGCACTTTTTAAATTGGGGGTCTGCAGGTTTGGGGCTCTGTGCGTTAGGACAGGGATATTCAATGTCCATTCAAGTAAAATGATGGGTTTAAATCATACTGCCCTTTTGGCACTTTTTAAAATTTGTGGGTGATGCAGGTTTAAGACAGGGGTACAAGTCTGTGGTACAAGACAGGGATAGTGAATGGTCGTGTTTTTTTTTGTGGCTTTTTAACCTAAGTGTGTTGCCCAAGATGTAGCAGTTTCCATTTGACTGTTTTGGGTTTTAATTCCAGCTTCTCCAGCCCCGTTTGGGTTTTTAAAAAGAAAATGTTGTTGCTCTCCTTAGGGCTTTAATGGTCATGTATAATCTCCATCGACCATCGAAAATTTTTGTCGATGTGGTCGACTATCGACCCTCGACCGATGTGATGGCCAATTAATCGCTCACACTAGTTTAAGCTCCTTCAGGTCCATTTTTGAAAACCCCTTGGTCCCCGGATCTGATTAAAAAGATCGGGAATCAAAGGTAAAGGTTTTTTGTTTTTTTACCGTTACCCTTTTTGAGTTCCCGGTAGTAATAAAGGGCGGAGGCTACCATCTTTTTTCTTAAAGAAAAAGAACCCCGCACCCATAGGGGACACAGAAGGTAGATATGACCCTTCTGTACACTTTCTGCAATATACTGCTTCATAGCAAGTCTTTCTGGACCAGACAGATTGTATATCCTGCCTTTAGAAAATCTCACCCCTGGCAATAGTTCAATAGCACAATCATAGGGCCTATGCGCGGTTAACTGCTCAGACTGAGTCTTGGAAAACACCACAGCTAAGTCGCGAATAAAGGCAGGAATCTACTCTACTTCCATATTACCAAGAATGACTGAGAGACATTTATTAACACACTGCTTACCCCACCTGACTAGTTCTCCAGACTTCCAGTCAATCACTGGGTTGTGCTTTTGAAGCTAGGGCAGCCCTAACACCACATCAGCAGATAAGCCCTCCATGATAAACAGAGTACACCTCTCTGTATGCATAGATCTTACCAGAATATCAAGCTCAGGAGTGTAATGTTTGATCTTGCCCTTGACCAATGGGGTAGAATCGATTGCAACTACCAGCACTAAATCTGATAGGGACCTCCGGGGAAGGCCCAAACGCTTTACAAATGATGCATCCACAAAATTAGAGGCCGATCCTGAATCCACAAAGGCACCCAGACTCCCAGAACCAGACATGGAAAGATATGAAAAGAAGCAACAATTGTTTCGACACCATAGGAAATACCTGTTCGCCTAGGTGACCTTCCCGCTAGTCACCTAGGAGCTGGAGTTTTCCGGCTGGGCCTTCCTCTTTGGACACTCATGGATGAGGTGACCTTCTACGCCGCATTAGTAGCAGGGTCCCTGAATGCGGCGAGATGTCCTGTGGTCCCTGGTGCTGCCAGCAGAAGAGGCCCCTATCTGCATGGGCTCCTCCAAGGGGCTCTCTGTTTCAGCTGGTTCAGGGGTGGTGGCAGAACGGAGCAACGGAGTGAAACGGGGCAATGGGGTAAGTGACTTCCGAACAATATTCTTCTAATGTCCTCTTACCCTGTTTTAACGAGGTGAGCTGTGTCTCGGCCACTGCTTCCCTATCGGGGTCGTCAAAAAGTAAACCCAAGGATTCAAAGAATTGGGCCACAGAAGACAACTCGGGTGATTCAGGGGATAATGAGAACGCCCACTACTGAGGGGTCCCTTGGAGAAGGGATATAATAATTCCCACCCTCTGTTCCTCATCCCCTGAGGTACGTGAGCAGAGGCGAAAAAACAACCGACAACCTTCCTTAAACATTTGAAACGCCCTCCTGTCACCCGAAAACTTATCAGGTAACTGGATAGGGGGTTCCACAACAGAGGAAAGTGATGCCAGAGGACCCTGGGGCTGAGGGGCACCCTGGGAGGTCTCCTGCTGCTGAACTCTCAGTGCAAGATCCTGGACCAACTGGGTGAGACCCTGCATCTGCTCTACCAATGCTGTCATGGGGTTCATAGTGCTTGGAGAGCAGTAACTGTCGACCTGTGAAACTGTCACATCAGAGGAGGTACAGTGGGCCCTGACTGCCACCCAGCCCACTGTCCCTGCCTACTTGGTGTGCTGCCCTGGACAACAGTCCCTACGCTGCTAAGTGCAGGGCCATCAAGGACAACGCAAGGTCAAACGGTCCGGGTCGGTAACTGTCTAGAATGCCAAAGCCACAATCAGAATCCGAAGAATAAACATGAAACAAGCCAAAGATCAAACATGAGCAGGAATGAAGTACATAAATGGAGGACAAAACGTAGTCAAGGCAAGCCAAGGTCAATAACAAAGGAAGAAAAACCAATAATCACAGGGAACAACAGGGGGAAACCTTTTCACAGGCAAGGCCTGAGAGGTCTGAGCCAGTTTAAAAGGTTTTCCCGGACACCGCCCCAGCCGCTGATTGGTGCGTCGTCCGGGCCCTCTGATTAGCCTGACCGCGACACCCCTTGTTGGGAGAGGCTGCAGAGCTGTCACTCCTGAGCTTCAAATCAGCACCTCTCCCAGGGCGTGGGTCCAGAGCATACAAACAGAAGGCTGCCTGCCTGGACGTATGACATATACGCTTTGGCTAGTGATAATATATATATGTTTTTTTAATTCAAAGAAACTTTATTGCCGTAGATAATTGAAACAATACAAGTACAGTAAAAAGGGTCAGCAGGATTAAGACACATCATGAGTTTGTATTCTAACATCAACACTTTCAACTTGTTAAGATGGTATATCATTGGTAAGTCCGGGAGTCTGGAAAGCCGTTGTTAAACATTCAGTAACATAAGCAAATCACAATGCAAAATTCAACTTGATACATATAGGTTCAATAGCTGAAGACAGCGTAGAATGTGGTAGCTAAACAACCTTCTCTGTCCCTAAGACGGGAGAGGCTTGTAAAGAAGAGACCAGGGGTTTCGTACTGAAGCCCATAGTACTTGTATCCTTAACAGAAATGTAGTGTATCAGGCCTCTGCTGAGGTCTGGCGGGCCTGTTCACTACAACAAATAGCAACAAAACAAAAAATGAAAAAAATATCAGAACTAAGATCAAAGTCAACGAGACAAAGACAGAGGGTGAGGGGAGGCCAGAGGGAGGGAGGGGAAGGGGAGGGAGAGATAAGCCAGTCGACGTCGACACCCATACATCATCCGTCCCTGCTCCAGGTTGGTCACAGGATAGATCTATACTGATCCGACTGGGAGAAGGTCAGCCAGTCATCCCATATCTTATAATAGTGTAAAGAATCTCCGTGGGAGTCGCATCTTATCTCCTCCCATTTGCAAATTCTGTGTATCTCCTTAAACCACTCTGTTATTGAGGGACAGGTTGAGGAGCGCCAGAGTCGTGGGATAATTGCTTTGGCTGCGTTGAGCAAGGCAAGAACAAGACGGTTCCTGGGTGAGCGGTGTGAACCTCGCACACAAAGGAACAGCAATGTGACCGGGTCACTATCCAGCCTCTCCCCTGTGACCAACTGAATAGCATTTATCACTTTAGACCAAAAAGGTTGCAATATCGCACAATCCCACCATATGTGTAGCATGGATCCCACCTCGTCTCCACACCTCCAACAAGTTTCTGGGACTGCGGGGTACAGGTTATGTGGTATTGCTGGGACCCTATGCCATCGAGACAGTATCTTAAAGTTGAGTTCCTGTGTCTTTATCGAGACAGAGGTTCCTCGAAGCCTAAGAAATACCTCACCCACTCTTCGTCCGATAAAGCCCTTTGGAGCTCCCTCTCCCATGAGTTTTGGTAAGCGAACCGTTGAGTGTTTCCTTTATGAAGCAACAGATCATAAATTCTTGAGAGAGCATTCGAAAGCCACGTCGGCTGTAGACACCAACGTTCAAATACTGAGAGTGTTCTGCTTAATGAAAGCGGCGTTTCAAGTGCAGAGCATACGCTCCGCAATTGGTAGTAATGGAATCTGGCAAAGTTGCCCTGTGGGGAGGAAGTCGCCAGGTCAGTATATGGTTTGAGCGTAGTTCCCCCACATCCCCATCCCCCATTACGGTAAATCCCCTCTCTCCGCCCAGACCCATTCTCAGGCGTCTTAGAGTTTCGGGCATTTCCGGGTTGCCTGAGATGGGAGTGAGTGGGCCACCCTTCTCAAAGATGTGCATCGAGGAGGTATACGCTCTAAAGGTGAGGATGATATTTTTCGAGAAAAGCGGAACCTGTCTTATTGAATTTTTGGTTAGTATTGCAGAGGGTAGCCACGGGAGAGAGGCAGTAGGACAATTATATAGCGCCGATTCTATTTGCACCCACAGTTTGGATCGAGAGTTGTGAAAGCCATCCAATATCCTTACCGCGACTGCCGCAAGATAGTATCCTCGGAAATCAGGGAGGGATAGTCCCCCTTCTAACCGCAGGGCCACCAATGTGTCTCTGGATACCCTTGGATGTTTCCGTGCCCATATAAAGTATGTCACAAGCTTATTTATAGAGTGGAAGAGAGTTTTTGGGAGGACTATCGGGATCGCCTGAAACAGGTATAGGAGACGTGGTAAGGTGTTCATTTTTAAGATGTTAATGCGACCTATCCAGGAGAAATCTTTTCTATCCCACCTGGAAAGGTCTCCCTGGATTAAAGTCAGCATCGGGGTAAAGTTAAGGTCGAATGTACGCTTAAGATCTGCTGGAATGTGTACCCCCCAGGTATTTTATGGACGATGTACCCCAGGAGAAGGAGTATGCCGCTTTCAACTGGGATACTTCCCTGTCGGGTAACGTGAGGTTTAATGTCATACTCTTGGCCATGTTGACCTTATGGCTACTGAACCGTCCAAATGTATCAAGGGTTTGTAGAATAGACGGTAACTAGATCAAAGGCTCGGTTATGTACAGGAGTATGTCATCAGCGAAGGCCGAGCATTCAATCTGCAAATTACCACAGGAGATCTCCTTATTTGAGGCATTAGTGCGGATATCTTGCACCAAGCGCTCTAACACCAGCGCATACAGGAGGGGGGATAGGGGGCAACCCTGCCTGGTACCATTGCGTATATGAAGGGTAGAGGAGAGGAAACCATTAACCCTGATTTGTGCCTGAGGGGAACTATATAATGCCATGATCTTTGCAAGGATGCTCGGGCCCAGTCCAAGATTTACGAGGACACCCATCATGAATGACCAGTCTACCCGGTCGAATGCCTTCTCGGCGTCCAACGAGAGGAGCATGCATGGGATTCGAGCATGGTGTACGTGGTCAATCAAGGTAAAAGTTTTCAGAATATTATCCCTCGCTTCCCTAGTAGGAACAAATCCCACCTGGTCGAGGTGTATAAGGTCTGCCACTAAGGGATTGAGTCGGTTCGCAATCAGCTTTGCAAAAATCTTAGCATCCACGTTAATAAGGGAGATTGGCCTGTAGCTTTGACACAAAGCCGGATCCGTCCCCTGTTTTGGGATGACTGTGATGTGGGCCTTTAGAAATTCTGGGTCAAAGGGCGAGTCATTAGATACAGTATTGAAAGCGTGGCAAGAGAGGTGGGGCAAGCTCCGATTTCAACACTCTGTAAAATTTGGCAGTGAAGCCGTCAGGTCCAGGACTCTTACCTGCCTGTAGTGCCGTAATAACATTTTGGAGTTCCGTTTGTGAGAAAGGCTCATCAAGGGGAGAGAGTATGTGCGGGGGAATGGGGGAGGGTGGGGTTGTGTGGGGGAACGCTTGGTGGTGTGGATAATATATATCAGAGTGCCCTGTAGTGAACGGTTTAGGGAGGTTATATAGATTCGAGTAGAATCCGTGGAAGACTGAGAGGATTTCCTCAGTTAAGTGTTTCAACTGGCCTTCCGGGGTTTCGATCTGCGGGACATACAGTGAGGCTCTCTTTTCTCACAATGCACGTGCCAAGTATCTGCCCGGTTTATTACGCCACTCGTAGAACCTAGCTTCTCTGGTTTGGCGATAGCGTTTATGTTTTCGCTGCATGAGCGCCAGAATCTCTTGTCTCAATCTTGTCAGCTGTCTAAAGTCTGACTCGGAGCCTGAAGATTTATGGGACAGCTCTACTCCGTGAAGCTCTCTCAGTAAGGTTTGCAGTTTAGTGGCAGCTTCGCGCTTCAGACGGGCCCCATGCTTTATTAGAGTTCCTCTTAGGACGCATTTCAGTGCCCCCCACTGCATCTGAGGAGTCGTAGTGTCTTTACTATGGTTGGCGCTAAACTCCTTGATATTAGTCTGGAGATCTTTCAGGCATAAGGTATCCTGCAGAAGAGACTCATTCAATTTCCAAGCGAATGGAGAGCGACTGAAATGCAGCAAATCGAGAAGGCAATGTACAGGAGCGTGGTCCGAGTGGGTCATCACGTCGATTTTAACATCTACTGCGTGCGAGAGAAGAGAGTGCTGGAGGAGGACAAAGTCTATACGACTGTATGTTTGGTGCGGGTAAGAGAAAAAGGAGTAATCTCTTTCCCTAGGGTGCATTATTCTCCAGACATCCGACAGTTGCATGTCGTGCAACAGCTGTTTGAATTTGTTAATCGTGTTTATGGGGACAGACGACTTTCCAGTGGATGTGTCAAGATCAGGTTGCAAAACCAGATTGAAATCCCCACAGAGAATTATCTGTCCTTGAGCAAAGCAAGTTAGTTCGTCAAAAGTTTTTGTCAGAAAGGAGATTTGGTTATGATTGGGAGCGTATATATTAGCTATAGTGTATACCCTTCCCTGAAGATTACACTTCAAAAAAAGAGCTCTAGCCTCGCTGTCAGCCCAGGTCTCTAGAACCGTAAGGGGGGGGGGATTTGTGGATTAGAATGGCCACACCTTTTGTCTTTTGTTGGGAGTTGCTGCTATGGTACCAGGCAGGGTAATGTGCGTTTCTCAAGACATGGGCGTGATCCTGCAGTATGTGCGTCTCCTGCAGGCACACTATGTGGGATTTGGATTTATGTAAGTGATATAATACCTGTGACCTTTTTTCTGGGGTATTGAATCCCTTAATGTTAAGGGATGTGATTTTGACACTATACATTTACATAGACATAGAAACACTTACCCCAGATTCCAAACAACAGCAGGGTCCTGGAGACATGGGTCGACATCAGCTGGCTCACGGGCGGAAAGGGAAGCACGAGAGGAGACATTAAAACACTAACCGGCCCTATCAACAACGGCCACCAAACTAAAGTGTGCAGCCCAATTGCTGCAATCGGCCAATAGAAAGACAGGGCCAGTAGCACCACTGGGGGGTCAACATGGCCACCGTGGGTGAGCAATTCAGTCATAATCGAATCAACACTCAAATGAGCATCAGCCGGCAGGATTGTTGAGAGGATTATGAAAGACACAACTTTAGGTCATATGAAACATTAATAAGAGGAAGTCAAAAGTAACACAAGCTACATGGTTAGATGAAGGTATACAGTCTACCCTCAGAGACAGGGAGTCAGCGATATGGGTCTAGATGAGTCGCCTGGTCATCGGTTCTTCTCCTCCGACGACTCGATTGTTGGGTCTTTGGCGTGGGCAGTGGGGATGGACGGCGAGGTGGTTGATATAATGGCGAGGACACGAAGGGTCCATTTGGACCAATTGCAGTCGACCAGTCCGACAGCTCCACGGGTGGCAGGCCTAGGGTATCAGAAAATCTTGGAAGATCAGCGGGGGAGCGCAAGATCACCAGGGAGTCTCCTTGTTTAACTTGGAGCGTGAAAGGTAACCCCCAACGATATTGGATCCGTCTGTCTTGAAGCAAGGCAAGAAGGGGTTTCAGCGCTGCTCTCATGCGCAAAGTCCTCCTAGAGAGATCTGGGTACAGCCCAAGTTTGGTGTTGTCGTGCATGATCGATTTCATCAGACGGGCTTTGCGTAGGATTTCTTCCTTAAGGTTGTAGTGATGGACTCTATAGATCACATCTCTCACCCTAGTCGGGTCTTGGCTCTGCGGGCGGAGTGCCCTGTGCACCCTGTCGAATTCTATGTAAGTATCCTCGGGCCTGCCTAAGATCCGGTTGAAGATTTTGGTCAGTGTTGGTATAAGTTCGCCAGTACGGACTGTCTCTGGGAGCCCGCATAGTCTGACGTTGTTACGCCAGCTACGGTTCTCCAAGTCGTCGAATTGCGTTGCAAGCTGGTTTTGGCGTTCTGCTTGAGCTGCTAAGGAGGTTTGTAGATTATTAATGGCGAGACTGGTAGATTCTTGTCTTTGTTCCAAAGACTGGTATTTTTCTTGCAGCTCCGTCACTGCCACCTGGACTGGGTTCAACTCCTGTCTCCATGCTTGCCTGAGTTCTAACCCCAGCTGCTTCATGTCAGATTTGGATGGTAAAAAGCATAAGTAAGGCTTGGAGTTCTGGGTGCGCCGCAAGGGCTTGCATGGCCTCTGTAGATTGTGGTGGAGACCGTGGTCGATCTGCGCCGTCCCGCAGACGGGTGGAGGCTGTGTACGAGTTGTGGACAGATAATTCTGGAGATTTTTGTGTTGGGATAGAGCTATCTTCCCAGGTCGGAGTTCCCGGATTTGACACCCAGTTATCATCTCGAGGAGGTACCAGGCGTTTTGCTTCAGGCTGTTCATAGGGCGCTGGTTCAACGCCCGAATAGTGGGCGCCATGGGTTCACTCACTCCTCATTGCGGTCTCAGAGGTCCTGTGGGGGGGGGGGTGCTGCGAGGTGGCTGGTACACTGGATCTTGGTAGCTCATGACTGTCTCATTTTGTGTGGCGTGGGGGGTGGGAACGTGAGACCTGATCCCAATGGATCGTGGTGATCTTGTCTGGTCCTGCATCTCCTCAGCTTTCTGTAGGGGGGTGGGAGCTATACCCGATCCGCCTGTCCCCTTTCTAGGGTGCAGATTTGGAGGGTCCTCTGGGCTGACCAGGTGTGGGGAGGCTGATACAGCAACTTCTTAAAGAGACCCTCTTGGGCTTAGGGAGCCCATTGGGTGCATATCATTCTCTTTTTGGCAGTCCCAACTCAGGCTCTCCGTCACACAGTTGATTGAGCAGTCCAGTGTGGGCGTATATCCCCCACTCCGGTCCCCTGTATGCTCTCCTACCTCCGTAAGGTCAAGTTGCTGCCAACGGGAAGAGTGCTCTGTGAGCTGGGTGTCCGTCGGCATGTGTGGGGGAGGCTGCGCTGGATTTTTCGCCGGTTCTCTCATCTCCGGGTGGTGCACGAACTGCTGCGAATGAAATGGCGGCTGCTCTCCCATGCGAGCTTCCAAGATGGCGGAGGGCGCGACGAGCACCACGCTCAGGTTATCACCTGGGTGCATCGGGCTCCACTGTGTTAGGGCGGGTGGCGATATGGCTGTATCGCGGCATCGTGGCATCTCCGGGGCCGCCAGCGGAGAATCGCGGAGAGTTGTGGGGGAAGCCCCGTCGTGTACCTCTCTGTGCGCGGGTTGTCCGGTGATCTGGGAGTCCCACGGAGTAGTGCCGCCGGCTCCTTTCAGCGAATCGGGTCTCCGCCTGCCCGGTCCAGACAGAGATGAGGAGTCCAGGGAACGTACTGTCTGAAGTTGCGGAGGGACGTCGCTCTCTTCCAGGTGCTGCAAGTTGTCGCTGCTCTCTGCACAGGAAAATGCTGCAGGGGAAGATGGCGCTGAGTCCCATTCTCGGCGGGAAGGGAGTTCGTCCCTGATCAGATCTTGCAGAGGGGAGAAGTAGTTTGATATGGGTATATCACCCAGAGAGGGGGTCTTGGGCATCTTGGGTATCTTCTTTTGTCTTTTCGGACTCATAGCTGTGTCTTTTGGGGATGTTTTTTAGTATCCTGCCGGGAGCTCAAAGATCCTGCGCCCTGCTTCCTCACATGGCAGACCACGCCCCCCCGGCTAGTGATAATATAATACTTAACAAACAACTTATATAGCAACGTTGTTTAAATACACTGAGGGGGAAGAAAATGATTAAACTCTTGTGACCTTAGAAGTTGGATAAACACACCTTATATGAACAAAAAGTATATATATAAGATACAACATAACGGGGGTACTCCAAAAACACGGAGCAATGTCCCCAGCCAGATAAATAGGATCCAGACAAAATACAGTTCACAGAGAAATACACACACACACAAAAAAGGAGGCACAACTATAAATTAGATTTTACAAAAAACATCCAAAATATAAAGATTTGTTTAAACCTAAAGGAGCCAACGTATGTAACCTATGGATACATTCGGTTTCTTTCCTCAAAATTCTGGTGTTCCAGTCTCCCTCTCTTGAAGATTTTCTGATTACTTCAATCAAAGTAAATATTAGATGATTGCAATCTTGATTATGATACTCATTAATATGACGCGCTATAGGAGTATCCCTATTATGCCTGACATCTGCCAAATGTTCCCCTATTCTCCTCCTAAATTGTCTTTTGGTCTTTCCCAAATAACCAAGTGGGCAACTACACCTACAGAGGTATACAACTCCCTCCGTTTTGCAATTGGAAAAATCCTTCTGACTAAAGGACTCTCACTGAAGACTCACTGAATATGCTAGTCATCAAGATTGGCTACTGGAAGCTCCCTTTGCAACTGCTGACGAATCAGATATGCTCGATGGAAAACGAGCCCAGAGATGCTGGAGGCCATGGTAGCACTTTTATGCCATGCAGGCTACTCACAGTAGCATAAGATGTGGCCTGGCGTTGTCCTGTTGAAATACAGAGTCTGGAATCCATTATAAAAAATGGCCATACCACTGGTTCTAGGAACAAATCAATCTAACCCTGTTCCTGAAATGAAGACTAGAATCTTCCGGTATATACAGTGGGTTCGGAAAGTATTAAGGCCCTTTTAAATTTTTCACTCTTTCTTTCATTGCAATCATTTGGTAAGATCAAAAATGTTCATTATTTTGCTCATTAATGTATACTCTACCCCCCATCTTGAAAGGAAAAAATAGAAATGTAGATATTTTTGCAAATTTATTAAACAAGAAAAACTGAAATATCACATGGTCATAAGTATTCAGACCTTTTGCTGTGACACTCATAATTAACTCACATGCTGTCCATTTCCTTCTGATCCTCCTTGAGATGGTTCTACTCCTTCATTGGAGTCCAGCTGTGTTTAATTAAACTGATTGGACTTGATTAGGAAAGGCACACACCTGTCTATATAAGACCTCAAAGCTCACAGTGCATGTCAGAGCACATGAGAATCATGAGGTCTAAGGAGCTGCCCAAGTAGCTCAGAGACAGAATTGTGGCAAGGCACAGATCTGGCCAAGGTTACAAAAGAATTTCTGCAGCACTCAAGGTCCTTCTCTATGTCTTACAAGTGCCCATAACTGGTATATCGATGAACAGAAGCCCTTACACAATCATCCCACACCACTTGATCCAATTTTGAAGCTTTCTAAAAAAAAAAACTGCTTTAAATATGGCTTTTAGGCTCATTCCACATGCCAAAGCTACTAGGTGCTTGAAAATTTGATAATTTGCTGATCTTGGCGACATCTGCTTCTTCCTCAGTTTGCATAACTTATGGCTTGTCATTTGGGGTGTTCCAATTTCAGTGCTGAGGACTGTAGTTCTTATAATAGGCAAAAGAGGGAAAAAGTAAAATTAAAAGTACATGGAACAATTGGAATATCCACCTACCTATACAGGCAGTCCCCGACTTACACGGTTCTGACTTATATCTGTCCCCTAGTTACAAACAGAGACTTGTGGGGCATGCTGGCACTTGTAGTTCTATGTTCCACAGCAGATAGTAGCTGTGGAAAGACAAGTTCCAGCAGGCCATAGCAGCACATGAGGTGAAAATGAGTTAAAATCCTCTTAACATGGGCACAGACGGCAAAACAAATGTAAAAACCCTTCCCTGCACTGTCCAAAACTAAAATCTTTTGTGTTGGAGTTACATTTAATAAATAATATACCTGTTCCGACTTACATACAAATTCAACTTAAGAACAAACCTACAGTCCCTATCCCGTACGTAACCCGGGGACCGCCTGTATTTAAATTATATCTTGGCATAACAGGAAAATTATATGGCAGCAACATTTTCATCAAACAACATTTTAATCATATAAATAACTTTCAGTTATATTGCAAAACTCCAATTACATTTACAAGTTTCAAAAAATATTTCTGCAACAAATCTGCCACAATGTATATAAACTTGTAAGCCTGCACTTTATGTCAACATATGGACCAATAATAGTATCGTATCAGCTTCTTTATCCATGCAAGCTGTGTCCTCTTTAGTGTTGGTATCCAGATTTAAATGTTTATCGGTTTATTGCTATTATTCAGGTCAATGAGGGCTATAAAACAATCTGCATTCCGGCTGATTTTGAGAGTACTAGCCTTAGGTGTATGGAACGTGTGAAGCTCTGCAGAATGCTACACATTCTCAAAATGAAGGGGATACCACCCAACACACCTTTCTATTTCATTCTCCTCCTGCTTTTCTCATTGACCCACTTTCCGTTACTTCAGTCCATACTCTCACAGAACAAAAGTAGACATGCAATAGAAAAAGAGAGAGAAAGCGCTACGTAGCGCAAGTACTGCGACTTGGATATAGCAGTTAGTATATCATCTCCTATACACTAACCTTCATGAGTTGTGCAGGAAGAGGCACAACACTCAGAAGAGCCTTCAGTGAATTGAAGAACTGACAGTTGTGAGGATCGCTGCTGTCTGGTTGTAAAGCCCTGGAGCTGTCATGGAGCCAGGTACGTAGATATACAGGTAATAGAATTTCCAATGAAATACCTCTGGATTCCCCTAGTTCAACAATCCAAATGACTGCGCTGAACCTCTTATTCTGTTATCTGGATTAAATAAAATCCAGCGGTAATTCATTGGAAATTCCATTACCTGCAGAACAAAAGTAGAGGCAAAATAACATAGTCACCACTCATTTGGCCTGTGAAGAGAGAAGCTTTATCCACAGCTCACTCTTACAAAAGTCGCTGAGCCTGTGCAGCTTTAGCTGAAACACAGTAGTATATAGAAGCTATATGTGTCTAATGTATATGTAACAGTGTCTATGTTTATATTTACCTGTGTGTATATACCTGGTATGTATCTACAGTTACAGGTAGAAGTTAGTGAGCCCGGTTACAAATAAAATGTGATCTCATTGTTACCAATGTCACAATTACAGACAAATGTAATATATCAACCTGCAAGCCGTTGTACTATTTATGTGCTTTATTAAAGGGGTTTAACCACAAAGGCATTTCACGCCTGGTCTGTCCTGTTTCAGCGTGTATGGTTTGTTTGAACTGCATATCATGTGACCCAGCAACCTTGACATCACCATGCTATTTCCCACAGTGTGCTCATCTGTGTATGTAAAGAGCTTTAAGTAGCTACAATGTAGATGAGTGGTTAGCACTTCTGCCTTTCAGCATAGGGATCCTAGGTTCAAATCCCTGCAGGAACCAAACATGGATTTTTTTTGTCTCATTGCACATACCTGATTGAGGTTCCTTTTATCTTTTTATTTATTTGCACTGTTTGATTAATTACTAAGGCGTACAGAGGAGAAGAGTAGAATGACAGCACCCGGGGTTGAACAGTTGCTCAGCAGTGATTGTATGTAATTACTAAGCAGGGGAGAGACTGACAGTAGCTGCCTGAGAGGAGAAGTGATGTCTGTGGTCACTAAGGTAGCAGCTAAAACCAAAATGTTACAGAATTTTTAATAATGATGATTGGTGAAAATTTTAATTTTGGTGAAAATGTCAATTTTACTTCATTGTAAAACCTTTCTAAGCACATTGAGTAGTGAATCCACCATACAGGAATAAGAAGTAAGTGAACACTAGATTCACCATATGTGTCATCAAGCTCAGGGACCGAAGAGCAGCACAAACCATAATGCTCCCTCCACCATTCTTCAAGTTGGGATAAGGATTTGGTATGCAGTGTTTGTTTTCCTTCAGACAGATTGATGTGCATTTTTTTCTAAAAAGTTCCACTTTTGCAGCCCATGTCAAGTTTGACCAAGGCCACCAGGAAACTCTGCAATGCAGTGAACAAGGGCAAAGACTTGCCTGAAACACGTTTGCGTTATTTCCAATCTTTTTAATCATCTGTATGTGAAGACTAATAAAGATTTTCCACGTTTTGAGATGCTGGTCTATATACTTTTGGTGTGGACAGTGTTTAGGGTAGGCTATAGGGGCCATATGTGTAGGTAGGCAGGGTTTAGGGTAGGCTATAGGGGCCATATATAGTAGGTGGGACTTAGACAGGCATCATTAATGTTAAAAAAAAAAAAGAAATAGCTTACTCGCCTGTCCCACGATCCCTCGATGTGACCAGCTCCGCTCTGCCAGCACCAGGCAGTCATACCTTTGACCACTTGGGACAGAGGGCTTGGGCTTTCAGAGGCAGGATGCACCGGGCAACGCAGCTCCATCCCGCCGACAGTGAACTGTTATGTTCATTGCCGGCGAGCGCAGGAGCGGAACTACCGGGCTGGCAGAAGCACTAGCAGTTGCCCCAGGGCCCGGGCCCCCTGCTACCACGGTAGTAATGCCCCTTAAGTGGTCACTGCTGCTTTGTTCTTTGCATGGCAGGCTGCTCTTTAGTCCTGTTAGACAACTGTGCCACCACTTATCCGCAGCACTCATGTACACTGGCCCATGGATATTTAAAGGGCCATTGTACTCGGAAATCTCTTACCAGTGAATGGGGAGGACAGCTGTAATTGCGGCCCCCTCATTCTGTAACACAGTCAGTTCATAGCCAGCTTGCATCGACCTGCAGTGCTAAAAAGCGCTTTTCGGAAAACCCCTTTAAGTTAGTTTAAAGTTTCTCTAAAAGCATTTGACGGATCAGCTTTGCCTGATGCAGACTTGCCACAGAGTAATTTTGTTAAAGTCAACCATAAATATTTAATTGCATTGATATCTGGAGTGTTTGGCGACCATGTCTTTGAGTTTATACGCTTTATGCTTTGTGGCAAGATGCATTATCATTCTGAAAAATTATTTTATCATCACTGAACCTATTTTCTGTTTATAAAATATAACAAATGTCTATGTATACCTGTGCACTGACACTGTTCAAGTAATGATTGCCATGTCACTTGGTCCTTCAACTGACATACACACCCATATCATAAATAAGTGGGAAAATGTGATTGTTTACCTGAGGCATCATCTCTATGTATTTCATTAGACTGACAGCAGACAGCTCCAGCATCATCACCTTGGTCAATGCAGATTGTTAATTTAAAACTTAATATCGATGTTATCCAATCATCCACAGTAAATGATTGCTTTTATTTACCTCACTGTAAGGCGATGTTCACACGGCTTAAATTGGGACGTATTTACGCCGCGTATTTGGTGCCGTACTGGGCTCAATACGTGGCGAAATACGTCCCAATAATTACAGTAATCCACAGTTCTCATGGAGAACTATGGATTACGCCTCCTCTCCCCGCTTGTGCAATGTGGCGAGCGGGGAGATAAATGACATGTCAAGTATTCACAGCGTTTACGCGCCGTGAGTAATGCATGTAATTACATGCGGGAGCTGGAGCCGATTGGTGCGAGCTCCTGAACACAAGGCGTAATTGTGGGGCGTAATTACGCCCCACAATTATGCAGTGTGAACTTAGCCTAAGGGTATGTTCACACGACGTTTTGGATACGATTTTGGATATGTTTTTAGATGTGTTTGGATCCATGCTTCCAAATGGATCCAAACACGCATCTAACAATGTGCAGTGTAATTTACATTGCTTTCAATGTTAAACACGCATCAGCATTCAGACGAGTGATTGCCGATGCACGTTTAATTGCGTCTTTTGGATCCGTCTTTCGGATCCGTTCAAAGAATTGTCATGTCAATTCTTGATCCGAAAGACACAGCAGACACCCTATTGATAACTACAGGGTGCATTTCTGCTGCAGCCAAAACGCAGCCAAAAACGTACCTGCGTGTTGAATGCATTTTGTATGCGATTTACGCAGCGCTTTCAGGTGCGGCTTTCGGATACAGAACAGATACAAAAATGGATCCAACATGCCATGTGAACCTATCCTAATACTCTTTATGTTTAGATTTCACTGCTGGTTTTTGTTTGATTTTTTTTTTCATATTCATGATTTTATTTATTTTATAGTAACAGAAAAAATAAAGCATAGATAGAGAGATGTTTGAAAACAGAAACCAGCAACTTGTGTGGTTCAAGTTAGGTGCTGGAGGGAAATAAATTTTTTTCTAAAAGCGGTAAGCCTCAATGAAGATTAAATTTAGTTAGGAAGAAATATAAAAATAATGTAGCTGGATGTATTAAAAAGGGGTATTGTCACGATGTGTGCTGCGGTCCCTGCTCTGAACCACAGATGCGCTCATGTCTGCATTCCCCAGGACTGCCTGCACTTACCTTTCCCCACTCCTGCCCCGCCTCAACCTGCTGTTTCTGCTCTTTGAGATTTAAAGGCCCAGCGCACCGCTGATTTTATTGCCTGGACTTTAGGCTAAGTTTGCCTTACACCTTCCCTGACCTTATTGCCTGGTCTCTGATTATGCCTCAGCCTACTCCTTCTCTACCTTGCTGTACCCCGGATATCGCCACAAGTGGCCATGCCAGGGGTAGAGACTTGGGGGACTCCTGAAGCAAAGTCCAACCTGTCTTGCTGCAGGCGCAGGTGAAAAACCATGGGCCTCCTTAGACTCCACTCCCTGGCGTGGATTTGTGTTATCTCTTGTGGTGACACAGTGGATCAACTATTCTCCTCTTGACAGTATAAACAGCCATGGATCCAGCCAAGGTGCCCCTGCCTGAACTCCAAGACCTCATGGTTGACGTGTCCTATCAAGGACATCGCCAGGAGCAACTGTTTGATATACTTCAGGAATTAGCCGCACGCCTCTCTGTGGCCACACCTGCTCCTCCATCTGTGGTGATCCCTCTTCCAGCTGTACCCGTTAGTCCAGCTCTACACCTGCCTTTGCCTCCACGCTATGATGGGAACCTTTAAACTTGCTGGGGTTTCCTAAATCTATGCACGATACACTTAGGGATGATGGAGCATCAATTCCCCTGGCCTGGGCCACACCCTCTGGGAAAGAGGGGATCTTTTGACAGCTTATGACTATCGAAATGTGTGTTCGAACAGACCAGTCCTCGGGTGTATTGTCTCGGATAAAGGTCTATAAATGGATCCTGCAAAATTGTCTGTTCTTTAATGGCCGTGACCTGTAGGCCTCCGGGCGATTCAGCATTTCCTGGGGTTTGCGAACTACTATTACTGTTTCATTCCTCATTTCTCCACCCTGGCACCACCCGTAATGGCTCTAACCAAGAAAAATGGTAATCCTAAACTTTGACCACCTAAAGCAGAAGAAGCCTTTGCCCAACTTAAAGCGGTGTTTGCCACAGCACCTGTTCTCACTCAACCGGATCCAGAAAAAACCTTCTACCTAGAGGTGGATGCCTCATCTGTAGGAGCTGAAGTGGAACTCACGCAAAAGACTCCTACAGGCAAGACCATCACATGCATTTTTTCTCAAAGACCTTTTCCCCGTCAGAAAGGAATTATAGCATAGAGGATCGAGACCTGCTGACAATTAAATTGGCCTTAGAAGAGTGGCACCATCTTCTGGAAGAAGCTCGCCATCTGGTGAATATACTGACCATAAGAATCTCCTGTATCGCCAGACTGCACAATGGTTAAACCCTGAGCAAGCCAGATGGTCCCTCTTCTTCTCCTCTCGATTTGAATCTCTATTGCACTTTAGGCCCACGGAGAAGTATGTGATGGTTGATGCCCTGTCTCATTCCTCAGATACTGTTGGCTTCGACTCCTCAACACATCGTTCTTCCTGAACGCCTGATTATTGCAGCTGCCATCAACCTCTAACAGGTACCTCCAAGGAAAACTTTGTTGAGCCTGGCATTAAGAAAAATAATTCTGAAATGGGGTCATTCTTCTAAATTAGCCAGTCACCCAGGAATCCAAAAATCTTTAGAATTAATCTCTCAACAGAATTTGTTTTCGCTTGCTCCACTTGTGCCTGTAATAAGACTTCTCATCTCAAACTCTCCAGACTCCTTCAACCCTTTCCTATACATGTTAAAATCTTGGACCCATATTGCCATGGACTTTTTTATGGACTTACCACCTTCCTCTAACCATACAGTAATACAGCCCCACAACTCACCCCCGTTTTTTTCAGAACATATTATTCTGCATATTCTTCCTCTCCATATTGTGTCTGATTAAGGGTTTTGGTGTGCACTCAGTTTTCATCTCCAAGTCAAGTTGGACTTTTCCTCTGCTTATCACCCTCAAACCAACAGGCAAGTAAAAAGGATGAATCAAGTTCTTAGAAATGATCTACATCATTTTGTTTAATCTCATCAAGATAACTGGGCTGATTTACTTCCTTGGGCTGAATTTTCTTATAACCATCTTGATTCCGATTCTTTAGGATCTTCCCTTTTCTTCATTGTTTAGGGACAACATCCCCGCCTTCCTCTCCCCCTGCCTACCACCTCCAATGTCCCAGCTGTGGATGCGCAAGTCCAAGCTATTTCCTCTTTCTGGGACGACACTCGGCGATCTCTCCAGCAAGCATCTTCTCTAAAACTCTAGCCAACAAAAAACGTTGACCTCCTCCAGTCTTTTATCTCGTGGAGGATAACATTGAATAAAAGATTATATTTATTCCATATAAGGTGCAAAAGGTGTTAACCTCAGCAAAAAAGGGGTAACACACAATTTTTAAACTGATAAATTTTAGAAAGGCCGTTTAGGGGACAAAACCCCTTATGTTGTTACCCCTTTTTTGCTGAGGTTAACACCTTTTGCACCTTATATGGAATAAATATAATCTTTTATTCAATGTTATCCTCCACGAGGTTTTGTCGCAAGAACGAGCGCCCAGTCCATCGCATTTTGTGCAGTGTTCTATGTTGTACCCGTCTCCCATTTTTTGGATCCGGAGGAGAGGACCAAGCGGCTGCCGTTTCCGAGGCTCAGACAGAGCCTTTCTAAAACTCATATGAGTGTTGTGCCTCTAAAGTACTCCGCACAACTACCAAAGGTGAGCACCCTGGCAATTGTTTTAAGTGCTTTTTAACTGCTATAGACGTACTTTCACATAGAGCGCCATCTCTCTCCTTCTTTCCATTTTTTCTGCAAGTCTTTTATCCGGTTGATAAAGTGTGGCTACCAGCTAAGTATGTCTGTCTCAAGCTGGGCCCAATCTCTCTGGGACCTTTTCAAGTTCTCCAATGTATCAATCTTGTTGCCTACAAACTTCGTCTGCTTCCATCTATGCAGATCCTGAATTCCTTCCATGTCTCCCTCTTAAAGCCCTGGGTCTTCAACTGCTTCTTGCAAAAAAAAAAACAGAGACTTCTCCTACCAATGCGGTTGCTGGAGACATCTACGAGGTCCAGCAAATGCGGGTAGTAAAAGTTATTCGGGAGAATCTGTTCCTTCTCGTCAATTGCAAGGGATTCAGGCACCAGAAGAGACTCTTGTTGCTGCTGATCTTGTCTGAAAAATGTCAGCAATCTCAAGAGGGGGAGGCTTAAGGGGGGGTACTCTCACGATCTCCGCTCTGGACCACAGATTTACTCATGTCCGAGTGTTGTTTCTGCCCATTTTGTCCTTCTGTGATTTACCTTATTACCTGGACTTTTACTATGTTTTCCTGTCACCTGCTCCGACCTTATTGCATGGACTTTTGACTACATTTGCTGACCCCTGCTCTGACCTTATTGCCTGGCTGACTACATGTCAACCTACTCCTTCGGTACTATGCTACACCCTGGCTGTTGCCACGAGCACCCACACCAGGGGTAGCAACCTACAGCAAAGCCCAACCAGCTTTGCGGCAGACACTGGCGAAGAACCGGGTTTTCCTTAAACTCCACTCCCTGGTATGGTTTTGTGTCATCTCTCATGGCAATCCAGAGGATCCACTACTCTCCTCATGACAGATATGGATGGAAAGTGTGAGGTCCTTAGAGATAGTGGAAGAATGGAGAAGCTATCCATCACTAAGGATTCATGAAAATGTATTAGGTGAGACTTTGACCCAATAGGGAAAAAACAGGCTGGAGTAAAGAATTCTCTGTCACTAGAAATAATGGACCTTTAAAGTCAATGAGCATATCATGGGGCTTGACATAAAATAAAGTAGCAAGGTTGTTGAATCATGAGCAGAGGGACTCCTAAGCCCAAGGAACTGTGGATAACACTTTGGGGTAATATTGACTCAAAGTTTGGAATTTATACAATGAAACATATCTAGAACATTAAAATCAGTGAAAAGATTAATAAATGAACCCCAGCCATATATTTTGGTCTAATAAGAGTCTCCCTACAGATACTTAAGCAGGTGACAAATGTTCTTAAGCAAATGTTTCTTACAGTTCAATTACAAACATTAACTCCTGTTTTTGCCATTTTTTCTTTATTTTTTCTCCTTGTCTTGCTTTGTTCTTTTTTCCATTCTAAATCCATATGGCTATGATTTTTCTATTATTATTATTTTTTTTTCACGCATGGTTTTCTTTTTGTTACATTTTATTTGTACCAGAGGTCTCAAACACACAACCTTTTGGCCATTTCCTGAAGCTGTCATTTGTGACCTGCCGGACAACAAGCTCCAAAGACATCCTCTGGGATGCCAGGGTCCTGCTCTAATGGTCAAGATTGGAGTTTACTCTGATGCTGGCCATTTAACCCCTTAGATGCCAAGGTCAATAGGAAACGCAGCATGAAAGGGAGTTGACAGAGGGAGGGAGATTTCTCTGTCCTTCATCAACACCCCACTGTACAATCGCATAGGAGGGTGCCGTTGGTTTCCATGACGGCTAGAGGCTTAACAATAGTCTATAACATAAGCCTAACTGGCCCTGCATGGAGGCAGAGCATGACAGACTGACTGACAATTGGTTGCGTACTACAATGTATTATGACAGCAATCAAGCAATCGCTCGGTCTATGTAAAAAAAAGACTGTAAAAAAGTAAAACAAAAATCAGGTACAAAACACACAACACTGTTTTCCCATTATTCCCAATTTAAAACGTATGCTGCCCGTCAACTTCAAATCTTAAATGAGTTTATAATCTTATCCATTGTTTTACCTGACAAATTAGTTGTAAGCACCACGTTTTCTTTTAATTTGCCAAATCCAGAAGCCAGGAGATTAACAAGAAACTATGGTAATCCACAGCAAAACTTGGAATCCACCCCCCCAATCACACACAAAGATTACCTTCGGCTATATACCGTATTTATTTAATGCCATAAAAAGCCTAAAGTACAGTCATTTTGGTCTTCACTCTGTCCCTTCACCTTAATTACTAGCAATATGCATTGCTTTTTAAAGTGGAGTCCTTCAGGTGATCAGCTGATTGCCCTTGGTCCTACTACTAGTATCTGACAGCTGATTTTGCTGGGAAAAACCATGGCCACTGAGATAGTTGCCTTGTAATCTGCTGCAATGGGAAGCTCTTGTATACAATAGAAGATATTTGCAAATGTGTTCTCAATGTTCATATGTCCTACAACAATGGCTGTCTTCATAAGACAGCTTATATAAGATTCTACTGTCCCTTCCATTATCCACAGTAAACCTTAGGGTATGTTCACACGGCGTAATTGCTGACCGTACAGTGTGCGCCGCAATACGCCAGGTGTTTTGGGAGTTGCGCTGATCAGCATTGGCCCCATTGACATGCATTACTCGCAGCGCATATTCGCCGTGAATAATTGAGATGTCACTTATCTCCCCGCGTGTACAATACGATTGTATTGTACGCGCAGGGGGACGAGGTGAAACCCATAGTTCTCTTTGAGAGCCATGGATTACCGTAATTGCGGCGCGCATCTCGACGCGTATTAAGCGCAATACGGGGTGAAATACACCCGCAATTACGCCTGAAAATAAGCCGTGTGAACATACCCTTAAGTGCCTGTCATCTCAATGTGAAAATGGGCCCCCTTAGCTGCCAAGCCCTAAAGCAACTGCTATGTCTTCTATCCTAGTAGTTACGTCATCGCAAGTAGCTTAGGAAGGTCTGAAAGCACTTTCCTTTTTAGTTGCTAATTTTGCATTTTTAGACTTGTTTTCCGATATTTATTTTAGAAATGTATGCCATTAATAAAATAATTTACTTTCATTTGTTTCAGGTAACCAGAATGTTAAATTATTAAACTTTTTTGTTATCTGGGTTTGCAAATTTTCTATAAAGTAAGAAAAAGTGGATGAACATCCACTAAGTGTGGCAATTCCATTTTATCATAATTTATAAAACATAAATGATTCATACTTATATGTTACTTACAGTATGAAAACATATGCTTGATAGGAAATATTTCCTTTGTACGCATACAGAGCATATTCAAATGATTCTGTGTTCCATCCACAATATTCTTGCCAAAAACAGAATTAGAGCACCACAGAGTAAAGTAGAAAAAACGTAAAGCTGCATAATACTACCAAAAAGGTTGTGCAACCCTTATACTTTGCTTAATGTAGGTCCTATATTAACATAAATCAAAGAATAAAAGAGAGAGAAAAATCACCAACGGGTTCCTAAATACATTATGACTAAAACAGACAAATCAATTAAAGGGGTGTTCCCACCATAGACTTTAAAGGGGTTGTGTGAGAAACCCCAAAAAATAAGAAAATATAGTGCAGTAAAACTAAAGGTAAGCAGTAACTATCTGTCACAATCCAGTGTGTGAACGAAGTTGGTTCTCTCTCCTCACTGGGCTAGTGGGCAGAACTAGTGTGCAACCCTCAGTCTTCTTTCTACTCTACAGAGCCGTCCCTGCAAGTATGTCAGGCTGACTGAGCACAGCACATGCCCGGTGATGTCAGTCAGCATAACCAGGAAGTAACTCAGAATCTGTCCTACTTCCTGTAGGACAGGTTTCGGTTGAGGAAGTAGCCCGTCGGCCATTTTGTTCTTCTATAATGATTATCCCCTATACAAAATGAGCAGACTTTTCTAATTAAAGGTATTTAGGAATTTTTTCATTAAGTCCTGTAGTTTACGTGTTGAGTTTTCTTCTTTCCACGGAGAACCCCTTTAATAGCATATTGCTAGGATATGCCATTAAAGTCTGATAGGTGCAGATCCCATCTCTGGGACCCGCATTGATCTTGGTAACAGGCAGGGCTGTTTTATCCATTGGGCACCCTAGGTAGTTGCCCAGATGCCCCCGGTGGTAAGAGGTACCGTATTTTTTGAACTATAAGACACACTTTTTTCCTCCAAATTTGGAGGGAAAGTAGAGGTGCGTGTTATAGTACGAATGTACTACCTTGGCCAGCGACAGGTTTAAAGGGAACCTGTCACATAGTTTATGACCCTCTTGCTGAGGACAGCACAAGCTAGTGACAGAGATGCTGTTTCCAGTGCTGTGTCCCTTATTCTGTAAGATGCAGCAGTTTTAGAGCATTTACCGCTCAAATCTTATTCTTGAGCAGGTGTTAGCCCTGCCCACCAAAGGCTATCCCCGCCCACTGACAGTTATTCACATGTTTCTACCTGTCAATGGGGCTGGCGGGCAGCTCCCCCGACGCACCCCCGCCCCGCCCCTGGCCCCGCCCCTTATTCAAGCCGTATTGCGGGCAGGATCCGTCCCGCAATTACGGCTTGAATGAGCCGTGTGAACCGAGCCTTAGAGTAAAAAGAAAAAAGTAAAAATAAATAAATAAATATTAAAAGTTTAAATCATTACCCTTTGCTGTTTTACATATAAAAAATGAAAAAGTTACACATAATTGGTAAAAGTCCAATCTAGTAAAAATATAACATCCATTACCCCGTATACTGTACACCACAGAAGAAAAATAATTCCCAAACTGTTGTTTTTTTGGTCATTTCATATGCCCAAAAAATTGAAATAAAAAGTGATCTAAAAGTTGCATCTATCCCAAAATGATGCCAATACAAACTACACTTCAGTCCACACTTTTTGTCTCAATTTTTAAAAAACCTAAAACCGAGGTTTGTAAAAAACCTAAAACTTAGGTGCATTTTATTGGCCCAGTGTGTCCTATGGTCTGAAAATCTCCAGTCCTGGATCTCCGGTTGGTTCAGCTTATTTAAAGGGGTTGTCTCATCACACTGTTACACTGAGCCAAAAGCAGTTTTAGATCATGCACCTTGTCTCTTCCTGGTCAGGCTTAGAATATCAGCTCTGTATTCAAAGTTCTTTTAATTGCACTGACATGAGAGCAGGAGATGTTATCTATAAGTGTAGGGAGCTACAGAGCTCAAAGCAAACAAACAAAGGAGACTAATTATTTGTTTGAGATAACACACTGTTCTCAAGCTGCCAGCAATCTGACCTGTGGTGATGTCACTCCCTGCTATCAGATAAGACAAAGCAGAGAGAGAAAAGGAGAGCAGGTCCGTAAGCTACAGAAACCTGTGTGCACGCAGAGCAGGGAAAGGGGAGGGGCCTCCCCGAAACATCGCAGCTTGCAGACACGGACTGCCCGGTCTCCTGGCGTCTCCTAAAGAAACCCTTGTTGGGGTTAAGGAATTGAATATCTGGACTTTCGTTGAACGGTGCTTACCGCAACACGTGAATCTAGATACCCCTTTTTCTATTTATGCGTAAAGAATGTGCATGAACTTTGATGCTTTTAAAGAAGTAGTTCAATAAAAGTTTGTTAAAGTTTTTAGGACTGTTTGAAAACTGGCCCATTGCTTTATTGGAGTCGATGTACACAGGGTGGAGACCTGTGAATGGTGCCTACGCTAAGGGGTTACATTTATATATGTGGTGATTTATATTATAAAAGGTAACCTAGAGAAACCTGTGTGCACTCAGAGCAGATAAAATCTTATCTCCTCAGCAGAGCCCAAAAAGTAAAGCAATAAATTTGGAAAAACTCTTCAATTACTGATCCCTACATGCTGAAAGCTAATCTTTGTTGTGAGACAACCCTTTTAACCAAAGGCATCCTCAGGATGCTATCTGCTTCTTCCCCCTGCCAATTAGTCTTGTAGGCTGCAGGCTGCCTTAGGCTTATTTTATTTTATTTCTGTTCCAATAGAAGGAGGCACTATTAGGGATGGGGACCTGACCTTCCTAAAAACCTACCTATCATGGAGCCTGCCTACTTATCTTATCTGGGGGCTTACCTATCAGTGGCCCTACCTACCTACCTATTGGTGGCTTATCCATCTGCCTAATGGGAGATCTGCCTGCCTTCCCAATGGGAGGCTTACCTATCTAATTGGTGCTTACTTATCTACTGAATGGGGGGTTGGCCTACCTTCTTAATAGGAAGGGTATGCCTTACTGCCTTACTATATGACTACCTTATTCAGCGGGGCTACTTAGTATATGGAGGCACAAAAGGAAAGAAACAGCTGTAGCTGGCATCATGTGCTATCAACTAAGCCCGCAGATTTACTCTGGTTGTAGCCAATTAAATGTCAAGCCATAACCCCATTACCTCCATTTATTACCCCACCACCTCCACTTATCACCCCAAAACCTATCACCTCACAAACTTCCCATAACATCCACCTCTCACCCCATAACCTCCTCACTCCCTCCCCCTTCAGCTTGTCTTCTACCCTCTGTGGCTGCTGGAGACCGACTGCAGGATACAAGAACAGGAGGCAGGAGACAAGGAGGCAACTCCTTCCCCCTGCAGCAATATTAGACAAAACAAAGAGGATAGGAGACAGGAGCAAGAGGAAGAAGACAAGGGGGCAACTTCTGCCCCCTGCGGCCTGTCTTCTGCCCTCTGCAGCCTGTCTTTGGAAGAGGCAGAAAACAGGCCACAGGGGGCAGGAGACAGGCTCCAGGAGGCAAGAGGAAGACCTCAGGAGGCAGGAAAGGCTCCATGGAGAAGGAGACAGGCCGCAAGAGGAAGACTCCTGTAGCCTGTCTCCTTCCTTCCTCCAGTGGTAGTAGACAGCCCACAGGGAACAACTCCTGCACTCTTCCTCCTTCTGCGGCAGCAGACAGGCCACAGGGAGAAGGAGAGGTCGCAGGTGACAACTCCTGCCACAGGAAAAAGAAAAGAGGCAGAAGCTTGAAGATGCCGTGAGCAGTACAGGAGCGGGGAGTGGGTAATTACAGTTATTACCAAGCAGACATCCTCCATGCAGCGCACACATCCCGAAAAGGCCTTGCATTGGAGAATCATTCTATGATGCTACTCCGGCGGCATAAAGCATGGGGAAGAGATGCGAATAGTTAACCTGTCAGATAGATCCCTTTCTGTGGAAGAGTTGGAGGTTTTGAGCAAGGGACTCTCATTTATCCCTAATAATGGTTTTTCCATTTTTGAATGGACTAAAGATCTTTGTTTGTTCGAAAAATTAAATGGGCCAAATTTTTTCGGAATAAAAAACCTAGGGAATGCTCTGAGTGTGATTTGGAGTTAACAAACTTAGGGGGCCTGAGAACTTTAAACAACCTTCTAACTGAGGAAGACTACAGACCTGGACAAGGTCCTTTTACTGATTTAAGATGAAAGAGTACTAGGATGCCCCCCTCCATCCCAGTATTATTTTATCGACACATTCTTGGAGGTAATTACACATGAACTAAAACAGATTCTCTCCCAAATAGGCTCTTGTAATTTGACAAAGAAGTGTGGGCCTTGAAGACATTAGAAAATGACAAAACCATTGTCATCAAGCCCGCCGATAAGAGGGGAAAACTAGTTTTTTCATGTAATAATATCGATTGTTTCCCGGGCCTTTCAGAATAAAAACTGTAACAGGATACTTGAAAATGATCCCACCCCAGTCCTTTTGGAAAAACTCCAAGATCTAGTTAAAGATGCCCTTAGTAATCGTTTGATCAAAAAAAGAAAAATGATTGCCAAAAAATTCCCCCCCAGGGGCCCTGTTTTATATTTCCAAAAACCCAAGGGTTTTTTGAACTGAGGGGGACCAATATTTTTCGGGCAAAGGTAGCATCACACAGAACTTGGGGATCTGTACAGATCAAAATCTCAGGAAATTTTGTGATATCTTTACCCTTACACATAAGGAACACTTTGGATCTCTTATTGAAACTAGAGGGGATAGCTGTTGACCATCAGACATTATTAGTGTAAGATTCGAAGCCCTTTTTTCACCTTTCCTCATAAAAAGAGATAGAAGCTGTTGAGTATTTCTTGGAAATATGAGGAACCCAATTTAAGTCTCATAACGCTTTCATAATTTCTCTCCTAAAATTTATCTTGGAGAATAATGTATTCCTATTTGACCAAAAAATGTACAACCAGCTCAGGTGGAAAACACACTAGTATTCTCAGAAATGATGGAGGAAATCACCAGCAATATCATCATGTGGGCTTCATCGATGATGTTTTTGTACTATGGAATGGCAATGTGGCGTCCTTTATCAAATTTGTGGACACCCTTAATAAGAATGACATTTGTCTCAGGTTTACATATGAGCTTAATGAATACATCCTTCCATTCTTAGATGTACTCATAATGAAGAATGCAGACCTATCAATTGGTACTAAGGTCTACAGAAAGATTACAGCAACAGTCTCCTTCAGTGGGAAAGCTGCTACCCGAGGTCACTTGTTAGGGGTATTCCCCGGGGACAGTACCTACGACTGAGGAGGAACTGTTCTGTAATGTTATCTTTTAAAATGCAGTCCAGCAAATTAAGGGATAGGTCCATTAAACAAGGATACCCTAAAACAAACTCTTGGAGAGGCCTATCAAATGGCCTTGACCAAAGAGAGGTCACATCTCCTCACCCCAAAAATAAAACACTGATTCACATCTACAAATAATAGAGACATTTGATTCCCAAGCAACCCAGGTACGGTCTATTATTGAGCGATTGTCATGAAAACCAAAAGAACCCCAGTTTTTGATTTCTGGCGCCGCAAGGGCCCGTTCGACGTAAGCCGTGTTTTTGACATGGGTTTCTATTTTTTGTTTACTAGTGTGAATGGTTTTCTTCCCTGCTATCTTGATTGATTCCTCCAACCCCGGGCCGGGAAATCGTCCACACTCCGGGGGTTTAAAAACCTGGCTCCTTGCTCCGGGGTATTGACAGCTCTACCTTCCTATCTGGTCTTCCGTTTTTCCTTCTATTGCCTTTGTCCTTTGTTCTCCCTGGAAGGATTTAAGGTTTCTTTTTTCTTTTCTCCTTGCCTGTTATACGGGTCTGTTTCTCCCTAAACTCGCCCTCTTTATTCTGTGCCCCCCCGGTTAACTTACTCTGCTTGTTTCCGTTTATTCTTCTCCTTCTGATTTTTGTACCGCATTCCCGAAATTCCCGACTGGCTTGCTTGACCCCCCCTTATTGTTTTTGTAGGTTTGTCTGCGTTTTGTGTTTTCACGCTATTCAGTGTATGCTCAGTCTTCGGGTTGGGGCCACCTATTAAGGAGCGGGCACCCCAAAAAGGCGGGGACGGGGGTTGGGATCATTTCAGGGCCTCACCGTCTGTGTCTGTTATGCCCCCTGACGACCCCTTACATTAAACAGCCTTACCCATCGCCCCAACGGCTCAATATAGTACCGACTTGTTGGTTCCCCAAACCCCTTTGGATTTTTAAAACTCAGCTTCAGGGCAGGAGGGCTTATTAATCAAGTCTCACAGCGTCTGATCCCAAACTAACCCGGTACCTGGACTTGGCCACCCCGTCTTGCCCTACCTCCCCCTGTTTTTGTGAACCTAGCATACCATAAGTCTAAGATGTTTCTTCCGATCGCTTTGAAGGAATCCAACGGGTTTCCCCAAACCCCTTAGGGAATCATTAATTTAATTTTTTCGCTTCAACTTTTTTCCCCACTGAGGCTGAAAAAGTTGCAGTTTGTTGTGTTCTCCCCAGGACCCACCTCAGATAGGGCATTATTAACCCCTGAAGCCCCTGATTTAGATAGTGACAGTTTTTTTGGCTTTAGGACAGTTTTAAACCCCCAACCGTGTGGCAGGGGCGGAGACCATTTGCTATCTTTCAAAAGGGCCCACCGTCCCGAAGATTCTGTTCCGATTTTCCCCCAAAGGGTACTTGACGGGGTGGTCGACCCTTTTCAGAAAAGGGACTGCTGACCCGTAAAGGGGATGCTATGGCCCCCAAACCAATCCCTAACCCTGGTGACTTTATACTCTAGCTGGACTATTGACGAAACTAAGGGAGAGACGCGGGGAAAAGAAAGGGGGGTTTTTACTGTTTCAGCTCAAGTCAGGTTTTTCCTTTTAAAACCTCTTCTTTCTTTTTTGAAGGTTCTTCTCTCCCATCTCCCTCTCAGTCTTTTGGAGAAGAACCCATTTTGGGGTTTAAAGTCCCTTCACCAGAGGAACACCCTTTGGAAACGCCTTGTGCCCTTTTTTCGGAAGCCCGACCCTTTCCTGAGAAACGTCCTATTAGCCTAACCCCCCCCAAGGTAACACCAAACTCGCACAATTTCCAGGGAAATAATCGATCTACAGGTACCTTTCCCAACTCTAATAAAATTTGTTCTGCCCCCTTACCTTATTTTCTATCCCAAAACTTTTTTCTTGTCGTGCCCTGATTTCTCGGGTGCTGCTGCTAATTTCATCAGTATGGGTGTTGCTAAAGCCCCTTTGGGGGGGTTTGGGAACTTGTTTTCCCTTTTTTTCTCCCTTCTTGGGTTTCAGGGGTAGATTTTACCTCACTAAAACCGGAGGGAAAATAAAATTTCGTACTGCTGATTCACTTTTTAATGTTGGGGGTTCGCATACTGAAAAACTTTCATTTTTGTCATGGAGAAACTCTCTGCAGATATTATTCTTGGGTTGCCCTGGCTCCGCCTCCATAATCCGTTGTTCAACTGAGAACCACCGATTGATCAAAGGGGTGTCTCATGTTCCATTCGAAAAGTGCATCCCTTTGGGGTGTGCTGTAATTAATGCCATAATTTTAGAATGTAATTTTAGCTTTTTGATGGGAATTGGGAACATCTGCCTCCACACCAACCCGATTTGTCCCATAACCCACTCCGGGGGCAAAGCTCAAATTCTTGCCCCCAAAGAGAATCTGTGCATCTGTCAATTTAGAAACCGAAATATTCTTTTTTTGGGAGTAATTTCACCACCTTGCCTTCAATTTTGTGCCTCAACTACCAGTTCACAAATTTTTGCTCCTCCCAAAATGGGCCGCTTTTTCTGTGACGATGGGTTCCCCCCTCCACGATTCCGCCACTACGGGGATGAAAAATAAAATAAAACCGCCGTTAAATTTAAATGTGCACATCGGGGAAGGGTCAGAAGACTCAAAAAACCCCAGACTGAATCAAAAAACCCAGTAAAAACCGCCAAACCAGACCAAAATAGTCCATCCCGTCTCATCTCAAACATGCCCCCGAGCGGGGAAAAAGGGAAAGGTTTACCAGTCCATTTTTGCAAAAAGAGGGTCTGTTTATGTTCCGGGGGCCCTCATAAAGAGGGGGACTGTCATGATCATGCCAGAAAGAACCCCAGCTTTTATTCTGGTACCGGGCCCCGGGTCTTTTCGACGTAAGCCGGGTTTTTTAAAAAGTGTCTACTTTTTTGTTTTTCTAGTGTGAACTGGGTTTTTTTTTCCCGCATCTTAGGATTCCTGCCAACACCCGGGGCCCCGGAATCATCCAGCACTCCACGGGTTAACCGGCTCCCTTTCTCCTGGGGGATTGACAGCTCTACCTTCCACTGGTCTTCCCTTCTTCCTCCTATTTCCTTTGTCCTTTTTTCTCCTGAAGGGATTTAAGGTTCTTCTGTTCCCCTTTTCCCTTTCCTTTTTTACTGGTCTGTTTCTGCCTATAAAATCGCCCTCTTTATTTTTTGCCTCCCGGTTAACTTACTCTGCTTGTTTTCACTTTATTCTTTTTGCCTTCTGACTTTTACCGCGTTCCCGATTGTTTTCCGACTTGGGTTCTTGACCCTCCCTTATTGTGTTTGTATTTTTTGTCTGCTCTTTGTTTTCACCATTCAGTTAGTGCCAGTCTTCGGTTGGGGCCGACCTATTAAGGGGTCCCCACCCCAAAAAGGCGGGGCAGGGGTTGGGGTCAGTGTCAGGGCCTCACCTTCTTTTCTTTTTCTGCGCCCCGACGGGTCCCCTTTCAGCATATTGGGAAAATCTCCTTCTAATGTTATAACCCTTTTTTTCCACCAAACCCTAATCACATTAGGAGGGGGTTATAATGGAGATTTACTAGTGAATAATCATTTTGTAGCTCCAAAAGGTAAGGGTACTTGGCTAGATCGTAAGCCTTTAGGTTGCTTTAAATGCAGTTTCCCTTCGAGGAGGAGTTTGGGACCACCTGATCCCACAAAAAAGACTTCGCTGGGGAAATTCAAGTTTGAACATACTTATCCAAAAGGGCTCATGGAACCAACTAAACATGCTTTTTTGTAAATAATTTTATTTTCTTTGAGGCCAATATCTATGATTCTTTATTTTTGATTCTCTTCTTTTCTTGATTTGCTTTCCTACCATCTTTTGTTTCCTTAATTTCACATATTCTGTTTTTTCTTTTAAATTTGGGTTTGGGGCTACTAATTATGAGACATTTTGGTCCCGAATACGCCATATATTCCCTATAAATGATTACCGTATCATGGTTCATCACCATGTTCAACTTTGCTCTTGATATTTTATTATCAATAAATGTATTCCTTATGATCTAATTAATAGGGGAAGCATATATTGTTTTGACCCATTAATTTATTTGTGTTATTGTCCCCTTGACTATCCCTCTGTACATTATTTCAGGTTCGACATTGGCCGGTTTATTGAGCATACTACATACTTGATGCACTAAAAGTCTATCATCACCAGCACATAAACTGTGTTATGCTCTAGCTGATGTTATACAGCACAAGTATGCTTATAAGCGGAGCTCCTATCTTTAACGGCACATGCGCGGTCCTAAACTACAACTGGCATTGAAAGGCGCATGCGCAACTTCTAAAATGAAAGCTGGCGTCTGCACATTGCTATTACTATGCGCAATGCGGGCGCGATTATTCTGCGCAAGCACATTGCGCATTTGAAGATGTCGGTAGTTACCTGAATATGGATTAACCAGGAATTCGCATTGGTACTTTTTATTGGAATGTATATTATCATATATATTTATTGTATTGAGCAGCGTTTGACAAAGAATGTGACTTGATTGGGGAAGGCATTTTAGCGATAAAAGGGGGG
>JAODAL010021914.1:0-5000 GCA_025379985.1 Phyllomedusa bahiana
GGGGTTTTTATAGCCCTGCAGGTTGTCCCTGTATATCCCCCCGCAGGTTGTCCTCTGTTTATAGCCTGCAGGTTGTCCTCTGTTTATACCCCCTGGGGTTTTGCCCCCCTGTTATAGCCCCTCAGTTTGCCCCCTATATACCCCCCTGCAGGTTGCCCTCTGTATATACCCCCTGCAGGTTGTCCTTGTATTCCCCCCTGAAAGTTTGTCCTCTGTATATACCCCCTGCAGGTTGTCCTCTGTATATACCCCCTGCAGGTTGTCCTCTGTATATAGACCCTGCAGGTTGACCCCTGTATATAGCCCCTGCAGGTTGTCCCCTGTATATACCCCCTGCAGGTTGTCCTCTGTATATAGCCCCTGCAGGTTGTCCCCTGTATATACCCCCTGCAGGTTGTCCTCTGTATATAGCCCCTGCAGGTTGTCCTCTGTATATAGCCCCTGCAGGTTGTCCTCTGTATATAGCCCCTGCAGGTTGTCCTCTGTATATACCCCCTGCAGGTTGTCCTCTGTATATACCCCCTGCAGGTTGTCCCCTGTATATATTCCCTGCAGGTTGTCCTCTGTATATAGCCCCTGCAGGTTGTCCCCTGTATATAGCCCCTGCAGGTTGTCCTCTGTATATAGCCCCTGCAGGTTGTCCCCTGTATATAGCCCCTGCAGGTTGTCCCCTGTATATAGCCCCTGCAGGTTGTCCCCTGTATATACCCCCTGCAGGTTGTCCTCTGTATATACCCCCTGCAGGTTGTCCCCTGTATATAGCCCCTGCAGGACCTGTCCAAGGTGCTGAATCCTCCCCAGTCAGTCGCGTCTCCCTTCGCCCACCACCCACTGCAGCAGCCAGTATCATGCATGCTTCCCCCCCCCCCCAGCCCCGGTTCCCACGCCCAGGGCAGGGGTGCTGTCCAGTGCCCCCCTCCCCGGCTCCTCATCCTCTGTGCTCCCCATACTGATGAGCAGGGAGGAGGCAGCGGAGGAGAGGGGGTGTAGGGAGTAGGGGGTGGGGGACACAGAGCTTTGACGTCGCCTGGCTGCGGCTACCAAGCTCCAGCTCCTCTCTCCACGGAGATCCCAACGTGACCACACACAGCTCCTTCCTGCTCCGGCTGAACACACACACACACACACACACACACACACAGCCGTGCACACACAGCGGCGGCAGGAGCCGCACGGCCCCCTGCAGCGCTGCAGACCCTGGATTCCGACACAAAATGACACGAATATTCATCCATGCTGCAATCCCTCCCTGTCAGGTTTAGCTTCATTTGCATTTCCTGCAGCTGGGGCTGGTCCTGTGCTCTCGCTTCATTCATTGCTTCCTATGGGGGGTCTTCTTCTGCCTGGACCTGGAGGCACCTTCATGGCATTGGCTTGGATCTGATGAGTGATCTCCTGCTCTTCTTCAGCAAAACCTCAGCGATCTCCTTCCCTTGGATCTTGGATTTGGGAATTTTTTTTATTTTTTTATTTTTTTGCATTTTGCATTTTTGCAATGGCCACTAATGGAATGGGGGTAGGAGACTCTAGAGGGGGTGGCTTGGACTGCAATCAGGCTGCTTTCCTAATTGGACTCCAGGGACCACTGCGAGTTACTTTTTAACCCCCCTTTTCCACCTGCTCTTTACATGATTGCATGGGGTTTCCTGGGTCCTACCCTAGAAGAAGAAGAAGACCTGATTTTGTAATATACTAAGAGCAATAGACCCTCTGCTGGGATGACCAGTGGCCACCTGTGATTTGGAACCTAAACTGAGGCCACAGGGTATAGTGGGGGTCGCTCCTTGGCCTCTGGAAGGTCCCTGCTGTGTCTCAAGGGCTGGATATGTCCATGTTAACGTGAAGATGGATTTAAGTTTCGTTGTCTTGTGGCTATTGACAGTTCTCCTTGAAGGCGTCTGTAGTCAAGGGGTTTATGGTGAGTCTTGACATCAAATTCCTCCACATATTCTGCTCCAACTCCTGTTCCTGACCTTGCATTTTCCTTAGTGTTCTTAAAGCTGAAATGAGATGGACTCTTTGGGTCTTTAGTCAACGTGTCACCTTATTTTTTAAGGTTGAGAGGGTCTTGGGTGGTGGGCACCAATTCTGTTCCATGACAAATATTAAGCACTTCTAGGTGAGATTCTTAAGGTGGAATTGTCTATGATGGTGAAGTTATATCATGTCTACAGAACCTACCTAGTATCCACCACATGTCTGGAAACTCGTTCAAGGTCTCTAGTTGAGAAGGTTTTGGGTGGTGGGCACCAATTCTGTTCCATGACAAATTTTAAGCACTTCTAGGTGAGATTCTTAAGGTGGAATTGTCTATGATGGTGAATTGATTCCATGTCTACAGAACCTACCTAGTATCCACCACATGTCTGGAAACTCTTTGAAGGTCTCTTGTTGAGAAGGTGTTGGGTGGTGGGCACCATTTCTGTTCCATGACAAATTTTAAGCACTTCTAGGGGAGAATCTTATGATTTAAGGTGGACTTGTCTAAGATGGTGAATTGACTCCATGGCTACAGAAACAACCTGGTATCCACCACATGTCTGGAAGCTGTATAGTTTCTAGTCAAGGTATCACCTGATCTTTGAAGGTGTCTGTTTGAGAAGGTAATGGGTGGTGGGAGCCAACAATGTTCCATGACAAATCTTAAGCACTTCTAGTTGAGATTCTTATGATTTAAGGTGGAATTGTCTAACATGGTGAATTGATTCCATGTCTACAGAACCTACCTAGTATCCACCTCATGTCTGGAAGCTGTAGAATATCCAGTCAAGATGTCACCTGATCTTTGAAGGTCTCTGGTTGAGAAGGTCTTGGGTGGTGGGTGCCAACTGTGTTCAATGAGGAATCTTAAGCACTTGTAGGTGAGATTCTTATGATTTAAGGTGGAATTGTCTAAGATGGTGAATTGATGCCTTGTCTACAGAACCAACCTGGTATCCACCACATGTCTGGAACCTGTAGAGTCTACATGGTTGGCCTTCTAGTGTATTTCTTAGACTAGAACATAACTATAGACAGGACTGGGGCAAGGTATTCTGGTGACCTAGGCAAATAAGGCACATAGCACCCCCCTATGGAAAATTCAGTCCACTCCATACCTCCTAACACCCCTTTTCTGCCTTGGATGAATATGGTGAATTGATGCCTTGTCTACAGAACCAACCCGGTATCCACCACGTCTAGAAGCTGTAGAGTCTACATGGTTGGCCTTCGAGTGTATTTCTTAGACTAGAGCATAACTATAGACAGGACTGGGGCACTGTATTTTGGTGCCCTAGGCAAATAAGGCACATAGCACCCCCCTATGGAAAATTCAGTCCACTCCATGCCTCCATGCACCCCCTTTTCTGCCTGGGATGAAGTGGCAACCTATCCGTCGTCCCAGCCCTGACTATAGAGATGCCATTAGTCTAATCGCAGCAAAGCCTCGATTCAATGACTACCACTGGAATCCGCATGTTCTTTCCCATTACCTGTGTTGCTTCAGTTGTTGCAGACGTTATAGTGTGAGCTTGCAAATCGGCTCCAATCATCCAATTTTCCATTGACAAAACAGTTGCACACGGTAGAAGCAAAGGCTTTTTTTTTTTTGTCATGTAGAATGTTTTACAAATGCCACATTGTCATGGCAGGAGCTATAGGGAGAGCGGATCAGACAGAGAGTCCAAGCATTCACCACATTACTCATTCATAGCCTCCTAGAAACTCAAAGAGCCTTAGTCGGAGACTTGAGGGTGTCCTGGTGGAGACCCTAGACTCTATGAGGAATGGGGAGCTCAGGAGGACAACATTGTCTATTCTGATGTGATCCAGGCTCTGCTGTCCACCATGAGTACTGTGCATGTTAGTCATCTACCGGTGCATGTTCTGTAATCAACTCTGATTGAATTACTTACTTTCCCATATTATAAATACACTAATGGATGGCAGATGGTGTTTGCAAAAACACATCTAATCCCAGTATACAGTTGTAGTTGCCAAAATTCCTTTCCCGTTATATATTATGCAAACCCCCCCCCCCCCCTTTCAAATGATCCTAATCAGTCCATGCAACTAGCATCAAGGTTTAAAGGAGCCAATGGGCGGGGGTGACACGGTGCCTGGAGGGGGGTTATTGGATTGGGGGGGGCGTTCCTGAGTCCCAACAGACCCCTCACTGTTCTCACACAGCAGCAGCTCTGTCCTTTTGCAGGAAATCCACTATGTTAGGCCAGTTTTCTCTTTAAATTCGAAATACTCCTTGGTGGACCATTGGGTGGACGAAGGGGCCACCATCGCTCCTCGGTGCGAAAACTGCGAGCCTCACAGCCCATGAGATGATTATTTTAAGGCATCTCCCAGCAAAATGAAATACATCTTGTTCAGGATGATGAGATTTCATGCCAGGGTAATTGGGGAGTGTAGAGTGTTCATGTGTTTCCGAAATACAGATCAATGAACAGTAAATAGGAAATCAGACAGTGGAAGCTGGGGAAGGGAAGCAGTGTACAGTGTGTCGGTTTTGTGTATTAGGTATGCCCAGTACACCCGGCGCTTTCTGAATCATTTCACATAGAATCTAGGTCAGCAAAAAGTCAATGCCAGATGGTGACAGAATTTACCAAGCCATCGACATGCCACAGCTTAGTGACTATACATAGACCCAACATACATGCACCCTCATAGTGCATGTCTCCTGTGTATTTATTGTAGTCGCTGGAGTCCCATTACTGGATGGGTCCTGTATCCATACATATCTTCTCACTGCATAGACCGACCATACCTCATATAGGCCACATAATGTATATCAGAGAGGTTCTATCACCCCATACATATGATACATCACCTCTACATACATAGATCCTAGGTAATCTCATAGCAGATGTCTCCTGTATATTACATGTACCCTCTGTAGTCCTATAGTGCATGTGTCCTGTATCTAACATATCTTCTCACTGCATAGACCGACCATATCACATATAGGCCATATAATGTATATTAGAGAGGTTCTACCACCCTAT
>JAODAL010021914.1:10000-65914 GCA_025379985.1 Phyllomedusa bahiana
ATGTATCCACAGTGTTATCCCTGACCATTTGTCACCATTGACTAACTCAACGTTGGTCCATCCACAGTGACACCCAAAGCAAATTTCCAGGTGAGTTAAGATAATCTTAATGTTACAATTGAGAGGCAACCAGAGGAATGATGGGGCCGCGCCACAACACCTGGTAGAGGAGATAGAAGACGATATTTCTACTGCTTTAAACATGAAGGAGGATCGGTAATTGTCAATGTGATAACTGTTTAATGACTTGTAGAATATTCTTCATATTTCATAATTCACCTGAATCTCATTTGTCAGCAGACGCTAGTGAACCGTGTTTGTAAACAAGCAGATTACTCAGATCGCTTACATTTCCTTCTCCATTCCCACTACATTATGTCCTGAGCTTCTCTCATTTCCCATGTTCTGTACATTGGGGCGCGACGATACTGCAAGGTGGAATGTAACAGAAATGTGTTCACCTGGATAATATATTATTGGGATAATAGCCTTCCAACGTGGACCCTTTGGATTGTTTCCTTTCAATGAGCCAGGTGGAATTTGTATCTCATCCCTGTGTTGTTATTTTTATTCCTTTATGTGTTAACTCAAAGTAAAACCTCAACAATTTTCCCTAAGATACATCATAACTTAAAGTCTTACTTACCTGAACTTGATGTGGAGGTACCCGGGTTTTATTTATCCTTCCTTACATTCCTGGCATCTGGAGACCATCTTTCCCTTCTTACTTATCTGGGCTTGGTGTGGAGGTATCTGAGGTACATCTATCCTTCTTTACTTATCTGGGCTTGGTGTGGAGGTATCTGAGGTAAATCTATCCTTCCTTACTTATCTAGGCTTGGTGTGCAGGTGTCAGGTCTATCTATCCTTCCTTACTTTTCTAGGCTTGAATTGGAGATATTTGGGGTCAATATATCCTTATTTACTTATATGGGCTTGGTGTGGAGGTATCTAGGGTCCATGTATTCTTCCTTATTTATCTAGGCTTGGTGTGGAGGTATCTGAGGTAAATCTATCCTTCCTTACTTATCTAGGCTTGGTGTGCAGGTATCTAGGGTCCATGTATTCTTCCTTTTTTTTATCTCGGCTTGGTGTGCAGGTATCTAGGGTCCATCTATCCTTCTTCCTTATCAGGGCTGGTTTGGGATATATCTAGGGTCCATCTATCCTTCCTTACTTACCTACTTTCGTGAGGGTATCTAGTGTCCATCATCCTTCCTACTTATCTAGACTTGGTGGAGGTATCTAGGGTCCTGTATTTTCCTTTTTATCCGGCATGTGTGCAGGTATCTAGGGTCCATCTATCCTTCCTTACTTATCTGGGCTTGGTGTGGAGATATCTAGGGTCCATCTATCCTTCCTTACTTATCTAGGCTTGGTGTGCAGATATCTAGGACCATCTATCTTTCCTTACTTATCTGGCTTGGTGTGGGAGGTATCTAGGTACATCTATCCTTCCTTACTTATCTAGGCTTGGTGTGCAGTATCTATGGTCCATCTATCCTTCTTACTTATCTAGGCTTGGTGTGTAGGTATCTAGGGTCCATCAAACCTTCCTTACTTAACTGGGGTTGGTGGGAGGGTATCTATAGTCCATCTGTCGTTCCTTGCTTAGGTGGGCTTGGTGGGGAGGTATCTAGGGTCCATGTATTCTTCCTTTTTTATCTCGGCTTGGTGTGCAGGTATCTAGGTTCCATCTATCCTTCCTTACTTATCTCGGCGTGGTGGGCAGTTATCTAGGGTCCATCTATCCTTCCTTACTTATCTAGGCTTGGTGTGCAGATATCTAGGACCATCTATCTTTCCTTACTTATCTAGGCTTGGTGTGCAGGTATCTAGGGTCGATCTATCCTTCCTTACTTATCTAGGCTTGGTGTGCAGTTATCTATGGTCCATCTATCCTTCCTTACTTATCTAGGCTTGGTGTGTAGGTATCTAGGGTCCATCTATCCTTCCTTACTTATCTAGGCTTGATGTGCAGATATCTAGCGTCCATCTATCCTTCATTGCTTATCTAGGCTTGGTGTGCAGGTATCTAGGGTCCATCTGTCCTTCCTTACTTACCTGAGCTTGGTGTGAGGGTATCTAGTGTCCATCTATCCTTCCTTACTTATCTAGGCTTGGTGGGGAGGTTTCTGAGGTAAATCTATCCTTCCTTACTTATCTAGGCTTGGTGTGCAGGTGTCAGGTCTAACTATCCTTCCTTACTTTTCTAGGCTTGAAGTGGAGATATTTGGGGTCAATATATCCTTATTTACTTATCTGGGCTTGGTGTGGAAGTATCTAGGGTCAATGTATTCTTCCTTATTTATCTAGCCTTGGTTTGGAGGTATCTGAGGTAAATCTATCCTTCTTTACTTATCTAGGCTTGGTGTGCAGGTATCTAGGGACCATGTATTCTTCCTTTTTTTATCTCGGCTTGGTGTGCAGGTATCTATGGTCCATCTATCCTTCCATACTTATCTTGGCTTGGTGTGGAGATATCTAGGGTCCATCTATCCTTCCTTACTTATCTAGGCTTGGTGTGCAGATATCTCGGGTCCATCTATCCTTCCTTACTTATCTAGGCTTGGTGTGCAGGTATCTAGGGTCCATCTATCAATCCTTAATTATCTAGGCTTGGTGTGCAGATATCTAGGGTCCATCTATCCTTCATTACTTATCTGGGCTTGGTGTGCAGATATCTAGGGTCCATCTATCCTTCATTACTTATCTGGGCTTGGTGGGGAGATATCTAGGGTCCATCTGTCCTTCCTTACTTACCTGAGCTTGGTGTACAGGTATCTAGTGTCCATCTATCCTTCCTTACTTATCTAGGCTTGGTGTGCAGATATCTAGGGCCATCTATCCTTCCTTACTTATCTAGGCTTGGTGTGCAGGTATCTAGTGTCCATGTATCCTTCATTACTTATCTAGGCTTGGTGTGCAGATATCTAAGGCCATCTATCCTTCCTTACTTATCTAGGCTTGGTGTGCAGATATCTAGGGCCATCTATCCTTCATTACATACCTGAGCTTGGTGTGCAGATATCTAGGGTCCATCTGTCCTTCCTTACTTATCTAGGCTTGGTGGGGAGGTTTTTGGGGTGCATCCATCCTTTCTTCCCATAAAACATTAGTATTAAGTGACAGTCCCATATGTTGGCTAGATACCTCAATGATAAACTATCCTAACTTCATCATAAACTCTCCAGCAAAGGGAAGATCCTATAACAACACTGCGTCTTAGTCATTGATAAGAAGTTGTAGAAATTGTGGTGTAAATTAAGCAGGACCTTAGATGAGGTCACAAGGCATCTTCCACATCTCTCTGGTTGGTTCCTAATGGAAGATACATCTTCATTGTAATACATTGGAGATAAAATGCAGACACAGATGATAAGTCTGTATCAAAGTTCTTCCCTGCTTGGATACAACAGGAATTGGATTTTATTGGGCATAGAAACAGAACACACAAATTTCAGAATAAAACGAGACTTCCCGAGTGAGCCCAGGGTGCTGTCTGTTGAGAGCCAGGCCTTTCATTTCCCATTTTGCTTGTGGCCGATTTATAGATGAGATATGAAAAATCATACAAAATAGCAGATGAGGACATACAAGATGGTGGATCGAGGCTAGAGGAACATACAAACAGTGGATTTTTCCCTTGACAGGATAGAGGAACCCAACTCAGATAGCAGCCCAATGTGGGAATCCAGGTAAGAGATTATAGAACTGGACACTGTGATGGCTCAGAACAATGGTCTCTAACCTGTGGCTATACATATGTACGGTTAGTGGACTGTATATTGCCTGGACTTCTTAGTTATCTAGGCTTGGTGTGGATGTATCTGAAGTAAATCTATCCTTCCTTTCTTATCTAGGCTTAGTGTGGAGATATCTGGGTTCATCTGTCCTTGCTTACTTATATGGGCTTGGTGTGCAGGTGTCTGAGGTCCAGCTGTCCTTCCTTACTTATCTGGGCTTGATGTTCAGGTATCTGGAGTCCATCTATCCTTACTTACTTATCTGGGCTTGATGTTCAGGTATCTGGAGTCCATCTATCCTTACTTACTTATCTGGGCTTGATGTTCAGGTATCTGGAGTCCATCTATCCTTACTTACTTATCTAGGCTTGATGTTCAGGTATCTGGAGTCTTCCTTACTTATCTGAGCTTGATGTTCAGGTATCTGGAGTCCATCTATCCTTACTTATCTAGGCTTGGCGTGCAGGTATCTGGAGTCTGTCTATCCTTCCTTATTTATCTAGGCTTGGTGTGGAGATATCTGAGGTAAATCTATCTTTCCTTACTTATCTAGGCTTGGTGTGGAGGTACCTGGGTCCATCTGTCCTTCCTTACTTATCTGGGCTTGGTGTGGAGGTATCTGGGGTCTGTCTATCCTTCCTTATCTGAGCTTGATGTCCAGGTATTTGGAGTCCATCTGTCCTTCCTTACTTATCTGGGCTTGATGTGCAGGTATTTGGAGTCCATCTGTCCTTCCTTACTTATCTGGGCTTGATGTCCAGGTATTTGGAGTCCATCTGTCCTTCCTTACTTATCTGGGCTTGATGTCCAGGTATTTGGAGTCCATCTGTCCTTCCTTACTTATCTGGGCTTGATGTCCAGGTATTTGGAGTCCATCTGTCCTTCCTTACTTATCTGGCCTTGGTGTTCAGGTATCTGGAGTCCATCTATCCGTTCTTACTTATCTGGGCTCAGTATGGAGGTAGCTAGGGTCAATCAATCCTTTCTTAGTTATCTGGGCTTGATGTTCAGGTATCTAGGGTCCATCTATTCTTCATTACTTATCTAGGATTGATCTGCAGGTGTCTGAGGTCCATCTATATTTCCTTACTTATCTAGGCTTGGTGTATGACACTGGGAAAGCTCAGAGCAATGGTCTCTAACCTGTGGCTATACATATGTAGGGTTAGAGGACTGTATATTGTGCCTGGCATCTGAGAACACTCCCTGCAATGCTCATTGGTTGAGAACAGCTGACTCCTCCCAAATGTCCTTTTCAGTATGGTGCTAGGTACGGTGTACAATCCCTCAAAGTCTTCCTCTGGGAGTTGTGTGGAGGTCAGCTCCTAGTACCCCATGGTGAAAGCTCTATTGCCCATTAAAGTGCCCATGTGTCATGATAGTTAATATACATCACCTCACCAGCTCCTCTCCTGACAGATGTATAGGGCGAGCAGCCGGCCAGTAAAAATCACAAGTTTGTTCAATAATTACACGTCTGTTAGTTAGAAAAAAAAAGTCAGTGACCCCGGCAGTGTGTGCGCCGCAGGCGGTGTGGCGTGCGCTTTATAGCTCCTCTATAGCAGGATATGCAGGTGTGCTCATATATACATTTACTGGTTCCCTCTGCTGGTTTACTCCCCACAGACTTTATGGGGCATCATGTGGAATAATTAGTATTATTGTCCTTGTAAAAACTATGGAATGAGACAGCAGCGTTTTCTATAAACATCTGATAATCTCAGTTTAGTGATGGCAGATGCTCAGAAAGGCTGTAAATGTATCATAGACAACGAATAGAAGCATCCGGTCCAGGCTGGATATTGGTATGACTGGTAAATATTGATAGATAGATAGATAGATAGATAGATATGGGATCGATAGATAGATAGATAGATAGATAGATAGATAGACAGATAGATAGATAGATAGATAGATATGGGATAGATAGATATATAGATAGATATGGGATAGATAGATATGGGATAGATAGATAGATAGATAGATAGATAGATAGATAGATAGATAGATAGATATGGGATAGATAGATATGGGATGGATAGATATGGGATGGATAGATAGATAGATAGATAGATAGATAGATAGATATGGGATAGATAGATAGATAGATAGATAGATATGAGATAGATAGATAGATAGATAGATATGAGATAGATAGATAGATAGATAGATAGATAGATAGATAGATAGATAGATAGAAAGAAGGTAGATTGATATATAGATGAAAGAAATAAATAAAGAAAGAAAGAAAGAAAGAAAGAAAGAAAGAAATAAAGAAAGAAAGAAAGAAAAAAAAAGATGGATCAAGGAAATCAGAGCACTATAAAAAATGTCCAGTATGTACTCCTTTTATTCTCTCATCTCATGCCAAGTGCGACGTTTCGGCTCTAGAGCCCTATTCAAGCAAACACTGGTGATCTAACAAGACATATAATTGAGACTCTTGACCACAGTCTGACCTCGCCTGCCCCTGTAATTGATTTGTTTGATCTATTCTGGATGAGCTGTTTTCTTCTATTTTTTAGAGAGCTAGATATGAGATAGATAGATAGATAGATAGATAGATAGATAGATAGATAGACAGATATATAGATATGGGATAGATAGATAGATAGATAAAAATAGATAGATAGATAGAATAGATAGATAGATAATAGATAGATAGATAATGGGATAGATATATAGATAGATATGAGATAGATAGATATGAGATAGATAGATAGATAGATATGAGATAGATAGATAGATATGAGATAGATAGATAGATAGATAGATATGAGATAGATATGAGATAGATAGATAGATAGATAGATATGAGATAGATAGATAGATAGATAGATATGAGATAGATAGATAGATAGATAGATAGATAGTTATATATAAAAAAAAGAAACAGAGAAGGCGCACAATCGTGAATTATGTTAGGACACAAAAGTATCTATACCAGCCATTCCTATGACAGTTTCAACCTTGCTCTAGACATTACACGTAACCCTCTCCCTCCTTCATATATACAATGTTTCACCCCCAATCTATCATACAGCCGTCATAAGTTGTGCTTTTTGGGGGGGATTCTGTCTGTAAACCTTAGTTGAGGAATGGTATCCTCTGAGGGAACTCATTCTCACACTTGCAATCGATCTCTTCCCTATGTATCCATCAAAGTCTCTTTTAAACATCATATGGGTTGACGTTCAACGTATGCATAATATTGGCATATGTTTAACGCACCTATTTACAAAAAGTTCCAGAATATGTAATTATCAACTAATTCCGAGTATTACCGACCATAAAGGATGCTGATCACTCGAAGTTATAAATTAGAGTCTATTATAATATATTTATTGAACTTTAATAATTTGTCATATGTTTTAAGTAATCAAAGAGTTAATCACACGTTGCTCTATCCAAAGATTGACACTAAAACCGTCCACACAAACTGGGGATCCCTGGTTGCCAGTGAGACGCCTCGATGTGAGTTTGACTGACAGGTGTCATCTCCAACCAGATGTCTCTTAGCACCGGATGAGCCGCAGTCACATGGAGCGGGATTAGACCTGATCTACCTGTATTCTATTACTGTCTGACACTATAAATGTCCCATCTTTGAATGTGTGAACATGCCCCTGATGAAGTGCCGGTATTCGGCTACGAAACGCGTAGGGTTATAGATTTTATACTTTGTATGTGTTTTATTAATTTTAAATAAATTAACCTAACACTGATCCAGCCCAATAGTGCATGACTCACTTTACCTCTGAGCGCTACTGCCCGAGTTTTTCTATTTAGACTGTAGATAGATAGATAGATAGATAGATAGGAGATAGATAGATAGATATGGGATAGATAGATAAATAGATAGATATGGGATAGATAGATAGATAGATAGATAGATAGATAGATAGATAGATAGATATGGGATAGATAGATAGATAGATAGATAGATAGATAGATAGATATGGGATAGATAGATAGATAGATAGATAGATAGATATGAGATAGATAGATAGATATGGGATAGATAGATAGATAGATAGATAGATAGATAGATATGGGATAGATAGATATGGGATAGATAGATATGAGATAGATAGATAGATAGATAGATAGATAGATAGATAGATAGAAAGATAGATATGGGATAGATAGATAGATATATATGAGATAGATAGATAGATAGATAGATATGGGATAGATAGATAGATAGAGATATGGGATAGATAGATAGATAGATAGATAGATAGATAGATAGATAGAGATATGGGATGGATAGATAGAGATATGGGATGGATAGATAGAGATATGGGATGGATAGATAGAGATATGGGATGGATAGATAGATAGAGATATGGGATGGATAGATAGAGATATGGGATGGATAGATAGAGATATGGGATGGATAGATAGATAGAGATATGGGATGGATAGATAGATAGATAGATAGATAGATATGGGATGGATAGATAGATAGATAGATAGATAGATATGGGATAGATAGATATGAAGTAGGGGGATAAACCATCTCTTTGACAAGACCATGTATGATCTAAGATGTATTTTCAGTATTCTAAGCAGATCGGGCCTATTCTTGACAATGTCTCCTGCTCATAACACTTCTTTCATAGTTTTGGACGCGCGCCTCAGAGACTTTTCACTATGTACATAACTATAAAGAAATGATCTGATAATTTATCCACCCATGTAATGTCGGACCAGGGCTCTTCGGGCCACTGCCCATCTATACAGGACTTCTGCACATGCAATACACATCATCACTAGTACATTTTTACTGTCCCCCTCCAGATGGGATTATGTTCTCACGGCCGTGGAGAATTCTGTTGTTTTAGGGGCCATTATTATGTCAGAGTAGGAGCCCATCGGAGGCTCTTCTGGGGAGACCCTCTGTGAACCCATCACTACTGAGGCTGAGGTTGACCATACTTGGGTTGTAGGTGGAGGTTCATTGCTCACCCTTGGGCTGCTGGGTCGACCTCTAAGCCTGTTCTATCTATAATGTTTTTAATATTCAGACAGGAGCCCCTTCCTTCCATGCAGTCCATCCATGGTCATGTCCAAGTGTCTCTGCATATAATCATTGACCATAGACTTGCTATATAGAAGCCCACACAGCAGTCCCCGCAGGAACCGTCCTGGGACCGGAGCTTGCTGACCACAGCGCTGTACGCAGCATGTCCTCTGCTGTCTCCAGCAAGCTTCATCATACGCTCCTGGAGAACCCCTTTAAGAGACCTACAGTAATGCTTCTTGATTTCTAATGAACTCCCTGTCATAGCTGGTTTAGCTGAGCGCGGTGATACTGGATGTTCGGCCTGACACTGTTTTCTTCCCAGCTATTTCTGCTGAGGATTTAGTGTAAAAACCAAACACTACATCTACTATCGTTATTGTTTTACCTTGGTGGCTCCATCTCCTTGTGTAGACGTCAAGTCTTACATTATAGACACATAGAGGAGCTGACTTGGTCATTTAACGCTTGAGGGCTGCCTAGTTTGTCCACTGTTTCAGCCTGTGTGATGCTTTTCCTGCAGATACACCTTGGGTTATTTGACATCATCTAAATTCCGTTGGACATGACATATTGGACACTGCGACATGTCAAAGATGGTGGTCAGCTCTGCTATAGCCGACAAACTCAACTCTGCTACTGTTAACATATTCAAACTGGCTACATCAGATGTGCTCAGCTCTGTTATAGCCGACAAACTCAACTCTGCTACTGTTAACATATTCAACCCAGTAACATCACATGTGCTCAGCTCTGCTATAGCTGACAAATTCAACTCTGCTACTATAATATACTCAGTGCGGCTTCATCAGATGTGCTCAGCTCTGCTATAGCTGACAAACTCAACTCTGCTACTTGCTAACATATTCAAACTGGCTACATCAGATGTGCTCAGCTCTGCTATAGCTGACAAACTCAACTCTGCCACTACTAACATACTCAACCCGCCTACATCAGATGTACTCAGCTCTGCTACAGCTGTCAAACTCAACTCTGCTACTATAATATACTCAATGCGGCTACATCAGATGTACTCAGCTCTGCTACAGCTGTCAAACTCAACTCTGCTACTATAATATACTCAATGCGGCTACATCAGATGTGCTCAGCTCTGCTATAGCTGACAAACTCAACTCTGCCACTACTAACATACTCAACCCGCCTACATCAGATGTGCACAGCTCTGCTATAGTTGACAGACTCAACTTTGCTACTAATAAAATACTCAACCAGCTACATCACATGTGTTCACTCTGCTATAGCTGACAAACTCAACACTGCTACTACTAACACACTCAACCTGGCTACATCACACATGCCCAACTCTGCTGTATCTGGCAAACTCAACTCTACTACTATAACATATTCAACCGGACTACATCAGATGTGCTCAGCTCTGCTATAGCTGACAAACTCAACTCTGCTACTAATAAAATACTCAAACCAGCTACATCACATGTGCTCAGCTCTGCTATAGCTGACAAACATGACTCTGCTACTATAACATACTCAACCCGCCTACATCAGACGTGCTCAACTCTGCTATAGCTGACAATCTCAACACTGCTACTAATGACATACTCAACCTAGGCACATCAGATGTACTCAGCTCTGCTATAGTTGACAGAATCAACTCTGCTACTAATAAAATACTCAGACCGGCTATATCACACATTCTCATTCTCAATATGCTTATCCAAACTCAACACTGCTACTACTAACACACTCAACCTGGCTACATCACACATACTCAACTCTGCTGTATCTGGCAAACTCAACTCTGCTACTACTAACATACTCAGCCTGGCTATATCAGATATGCTTAAATCTGCTGTAACTGGCAAAATCAACTCTGCTACTACAACATACTCAACCCAGCTACATCAGACATGATCAACTCTGCTACAGATGACAGACCTAGCTCTGATACATCCCTACATCTGTCTTTGACCACAAGGTGAGGTCCTTTGGTTGTATGGAAGGCAAAACAAGTAATTAATACTCATTTCCGATCAATGACCATTACCACGAAGGCCGAAACAGCTACAGCATATATTGGAGAGGGGAAAACAAAGCTGGTTACATGATACACTGTATTTGTTGGCTGGACAGAAGTAGCAGAGCTGAGTTTGTCATTGGACCGCAGCATGTTTTGGGAGCTGCAGTTCAAACAAAATGAAAAATTTAATTTAAAGGGGTTGTCTCACTACATTGATTCATCTTACCTCAGTCCTGGTTTCTTGGTTTCATTTTGAATTCAGTGTGCAGGCTGCAGTAGAAGCCAGGTCTGTAGCTATAGAAACCAGTGCTGACAGCTTATTAGGAGAGATCAAACAGGTCTGTAACTATAGTGACCTGAGGAGCTGATGCAGCACATACAAGAGGGGATATCTAGGAATAGGTAGGACACTGTTAAAAGATATCTATTGCAAAGTGACTTGTTTTTGCAAGATCTTTAACATAAAAAGCAGCAATCCTTGTAGCGAGACAACCCCTTTAAGGCTTAGTTCACATCGGGCATTCGGAGCCTCCATACATGCAGATGAATGCTTCCTTAACCTACTGATAAGTACAACTTTTGAGGTGGTGCCATTTTTCATATATGTCACCCAGAGGCGTAACTTGAAGCCTTTGGGCCCTAGTGCCAAAAGTGAAATGTGCCCCTCCCCCTCCGCTACGATGTGCCACTTACAATGCTTCTGTATGGCATAAGCGATTTTGGCCCCCCTCAGGCGGCAGGGTCCGGTAGTAACTGCTACCTCTGCACCCCCTATAGCTACGCCCTTGATGTCACCTTTAGAATGAACGTACTTGGGATGGATTTGCTATGAAATTCTCTGCATGAATTCCACAGGTAAATCCTCATATAGAAAATCTGCAACAGATCAATTTGGTGTAGACTTCCCCCCCATCTAAATCAGTGGGGAAAAATCTGCATAAATCCGTAATGGTAATTGAAATGCTGTAGATCTCTAAATTTGCACTGTAGCTCAATTTCCACGTAGAAAACATCCGCCGCAGATATGGCAGGTCAATGGCTTACTGATTTCAACCTTTAAGTAGATCTGTCAGATCTGATTCTGAGACCAGCATAGGATAGAGGAGAAGACACTGAGCTCGGGGATATATCATTTTCTATAATTTAACTGAGTATTTGCCTGTTAAAAATTGTGACACAGAAGTCATAGAGAAAGCCTGAGAGTCCTGTTGAACTCCGCCCACACTGTACAGCGCAGTGTGGGCGGGGAAAGCAGGACTCTCAGGCTTTTTTTTTATCTTAACCACAGCTTTATTCATGAAAATGCTGAATAAAATCATACAAAATTATATATCCTTGAACTCGGTGTCTCACCCTCAATCTTATTTTGATGCAGATTTCAGTGCAGATTTAATCCTACTCGAGTCAGTGGGTAAAATCCGCATTAAAGGGGTTGTCTCACTACAAGGATTGCTGATTTTTATGTTAAAGATCTTGCAAAAACAAGTCACTTTGTAATATGTGTCCATTAACAGTGTCCTACCTATACCTAGATACACCCTCTTGTATGAGCTGCATCAGCTGCTCTCGTTGCTATAGCTACAGACTTGTATGATCTTTCTTGATAGGCTGCCAGCACTGGTTGCTATAGCTATAGACCTGTTTGATCTCTCCTGATAGGCTGCCAGCCCTGGTCGCTATAGCTACAGACCTGTTTGATCTTTCCTGATAGGCTGCAGGCACTGGTTGCTATAGCTACAGACCTGGTGTCCTCAGCAGCTCATCACTGCAGGCCAGTAGTAGCCAGTAAACACGCCCCTGAATTCGAAAAAATGAAACCGAGAAAACAGGACTGAGGTAAGATGAATTGTTGTAGTGAGACAACCCCTTTAAATCCACAATAGAAATTGGCATGCTGTGGATAATTTTCCGCCATATGGGCATGGGATCTGTAAAAACAATCCACATAGTTAGTTCTGTAGTCCAATGCGGAAATTCTGTGTGCAAATCTGCGAGGAAAATCCGCAGCAAATCCATCTTGTGTGTACACACTCCTAGTGTGGATTTTGTTGCAGATTTAAATGAAAATTTGTGAACAATTTGTGAAAAATTCTCTACAATTTTGAGCGAATGCAGATTTTGAATGCAGATTTTGCTGCGGATTCGTCCCTTGACCCTAAGACTCAATGACAAGTATGGTTGAAGAACCATCCTTACATCTAAGAGGTTCTGCAGCAGCCGGACCCCTTTCTCTTGTGTCGTTGAGATATCTTGTCGTGGTTCTTATTGTGCCAGCCTCTAATTGTTCCGGATTTAAATGAAAATTTGTGAAAAATTTGTGAGAAATTCTCTATAATTTTGAAAGAATGCAGATTTTGCTGCGGATCCGTCCCTTAAACCTAAGACTCAATGACAAGGAGGTTTAAAACCACCTACATCTAAGAGGTTTCAGCACCGGACCCCTTTCTCTTTCCCTGTCTTTGAGTCCTTGTCTGGTTTAATTGTGCCAGCCTCTAATTTTTTTTCCCCGGATTTTTTAAAAGAAAATTTTTTGAAAAAATTTTTGAAAATTTCTTACAATTTTGAAAGAAGCAATTTTTTCGCGGAAACCCCCCTTGACCCTAAACTTATGACAAGGAATTAAAGAACCTCCTTACATCTAAAGGTTCGCACCCGGCCCCTCCTCCCGGTTTTGAGACACCCCTTTCGTGGTTTAATTGTGCCACCTCTAATTTTTCCGGATTTTAAAAGAAATTTTTTGAAAAATTCTCTACTTTTTTTAAAGAAGCAATTTTGCTGCGGGTCCTCCCTTTACTCTAAAATCAACGACAAAGGGGGTTGAAGAACCGCCTTACATCTAAAGTTCTGCAGCAGGCCGGACCCCCTTTCCTCCAGTTTTGAGATACTTGTCAGGTTTTTAATTGGCCCGCCTTTAAATTGTTCCAGATTTAAATGAAAATTTGTGAAAAATTTGTGAAAAATTCTCTACAATTTAGCAAGAATGCAGATTTTGAATGCAAATTTTGCTGCGGATTCATCCCTTGACCCTAAGACTCAATGACAAGGCTGGTTGAAGAACCATCCTTACATCTAAGAGGTTATGCAGCAGCCGGACCCCTTTCTCTCCGTGTCTTTGAGATAACTTGTCATGGTTCTAATTGTGCCAGCCTCTAATTGTTCCGGATTTAAATGAAAATTTGTGAAAAATTTGTGAAAAATTTCTCTAAAAATTTAGAAAGAATGCAGTTTTTTAATGCAAATTTTGCTGGGTTTCCCACCCCTTGACCCAAAGACTCAATGACAAAGTTTGGTTAAAGAACCCCTTTTACTCATGAGGTTTCTGCAGCCCCGGCCCCCTCTCCGTGTTTTTGGGAGAGACCCTCGTCGGGGTTTCCAAATTTGCCACCTCAAATTGTTCCGGATTTAAATGAAAATTTGTGAAAAATTTGTGAAAAATTTCTAAAATTTTTAGAAAGAATGCAGTTTTTAAAATGAAAAATTTTGCTGCGGATCCACCCTTGACCCTAAAAAGCAAGACAAGGTTTGGTTAAGAACCCCCTTTTCATCTAAGGGGTTTTCTCCCAGCAGGGGGGACCCCTTTTTCCGTGTCTTTGAGCCCCCTTTGTCCTGGTTTTCAAATTTGGGTGCCACCCTCCCCGGCTTACACGCCGGCCTTCATAAATCCTCTCTCCTTGCAGAGATATTGCAATATAGCGGAGGGATGAGGGCATATGACAAGAGGACATCCCGGGAGATTACTGTAAAGGAGCTTTCACCTTTAGCAGGAAAGAAGCTCTTCACAATAAGGGTCTGGAAACCAAAAAATTTCATTACCCAGGGGGGCAAAAAACTATGGGAAATCCTTAAGAAAAAGGTGAGACACCCTTTCAGAAAAATAGGACACCGGGGTGAGGCCAATTAATCCAGGGAAGCTTGATTCAGGGAGGAAACCGGCTGTCATCCCGGGGTCACCGGGAGATGTTGTGTTTCTCGGTGGCTGGGAAAATGAATGTCTCCTCTGCGCCTTCCTTGGTGTTAAATGCATTTTCTTCTGGTAGAACTTGCTAAATGCGGCGCTTTTATTCCAATGTCACCAACTTTCGCTAAGGGTGTAAAACTTCCTTCCATTCCTCCACCCGATCAAAATTTTTTCCCTGAACCTTGCCCCGAACTAAACAGGGGGAAATTTCTTTTTTTTTTTTCTAATTCTTAACCCTTTCCCACTTGCAAACTATTGTAAGGTCAGTCATTCTGAGAAAATGCCGTCTCATTCAAGGTAATCCTTGGAACGACAAAACCGCGGCGGATTGCTTTATTTTTTTTTTTTCAAAAAGCTGCATATGATGCTTGAGGCTGTAGTACCCAAAAACAGCCTTGGGGGAAAGGTTTGGGGGCTTTTTTGTGGAAAAAACAGTCAAGATTTTTTTTATCTCACATAACCCCTTTAAAATTCCCAAAAATACAATGGGCCTTAATTTTGAAAACTGTCTAGCATAAGAGTCTCTTTGTCCCCATAAAAACAACCCTCAGAGCTCATTGGGAACCAATCAGAGCTCAACAACCCCCTCAAGCTCAGCTTTTTTTTTATACTACTGTCTTTCAAAAATAAAAAAGCTGACCTGATTGGGGTTTCTTTTTGGGGTTTGAAATTTTTTGCTAAGGCCTGATTGGCGCTATGACTCTGATTGGTCCCCTATGATTCTGATTGGTTTTCCCATAGCTCTGTTGGGTTTCTATGGGGTCTTTTGGGTTTCTAAGCACTCTGGTTTTCTATGAGCCTGATTTTGGGTTTCTAAAGGGCCTCTGGGTTGGTTCTATGGGGTTTTTGATTAGTTTTCTGGAGCCCCAAATTTGGGTTCTTGAGCTCTGATTGGTTGCTATTGTCTCTGATTGGTTGCTATGAGCTCTGATTGGTTACTATGGGCTCTTATTGGTTGCTATGAGCTCTGAATTTTGGCTATGAGCCCTGATTGGTTGCTATGGGCAACAAAGACAGTCTTACTTCCAGACCGTTTTCCTCCGTAAGACCCAACATGTTTTAGTTAATGAATGCATCACCGTGTATAGCCCTGGATAGTGCTGATGACTTGTGTAATGATTTCTGCCTTAAAGTAGATCTGCCAGATCTGATTCTGAGATCAGCATAGGATAGAGGAGAAGACGCTGAGTTCGGGGATATATTATTGTCTATCATTTGATGATTTGCATGTAGAAAGCTGTTTATATGCAGGCAGGTCGCATACAGAAAGCCTGTGAGTCTTGCTCAACTCCGCCCACAACTGACAGTAGACTGTGGGCGGGGAAAGCAGGACTCACAGGCTTTTTATACTTTTAGCAGCAGCTTTATACATGAAAATACTGAATGTAATCATAGAAAGTTATATTTCCTTGAACTCTGTGTTTCGCCCTCTATCTTATGTGACTTTTAGACAATGTAGCATAGACGACCGGTTTTAATGGGAAATCTGCCTAAAAAACACCAGTGAAGCAACCCTTTAAAGCTAAACCAAATTAGTTAAATTGTCTTTAGGGGCCTAAACTCTCCAGGAACTTGTGATAGGTTTGAGTGTTGTGGTGGGGACTCCTGGAGATAAGGACCACAGGTTTTGGCTACGTCACAGAATGATGTTGGGGATCTTTGCTTTGGAAATCAATGGGGGCCAAGGTGACCTTTACTTGTTAGAACTTTTTAGTTTCGCTGTTATATGTTCTATAATTTATTTGTGATTTAATTTAATTAACAGCTTTTTATTTGGTAACAGATATTACCCATAATAATTATTACACTCTTATGATGGTTGTCACCTAGTTACTATATGAACCGTGATTACAATTAAAAGTTACCTTTAAAAACTACTGACTCAATCGGATTGATTCTTTTTCCACTGCTCTGTCTCAGTGTCAGTCTTTACTGGAGTCCTGACATTCTGTTCATTTTGTAGATTTTTAGAGCTAATTCAGATTGGAGAGATTTAGAAATTGAAATACCATAATACCTTCTAACCCTGTGTTCACCAACTCAGTGACTATCCCTCCAGCTGTTGCAGAACTGCAACTCCCAGCATGCCGTGACTGCTGTAATATTTCCTACAGTGATGTTACACTACAGGAATGATGCACACAGTGATGTCTCAAGAGTAGGATAATTTATACAGTGATGTCACATTAATGGGATCATTTTTAAAGTTATTTCATACTGCAGTAATGATGCACACAGTGATGTCACATTAGTGAGATATTTCACCCACAGTGATGTCACACTACAGGAATGATGCACACAGTGATGTCACAAGAGTAGGATAACTTATACAGTGATGTCACATTAGTGGGATATTTCCTACAGTGATGTCACACTACAGGAATGATGCACACAGTGATGTCACATTAGTGGTAATATTTCTAGAGTGATGTCATTCTACAGGAATGATGCACACAGTGATGTCACATTAGTGGTAACATTTCTAGAGTGATGTCACACTACAGGAATGATGCACACAGTGATGTCACATTAGTGGTAACATTTCTAGAGTGATGTCATACTACAGAGATGATGCACAAAGAGATGTCACACCATAGGAATAATGTGCAGTGATGCCATAATAGTGGGATCCTTTCTACAGTAATGTTATACTACATGGAGAATGCACAAAGTAATATCTTTAAATTACCCCTTAAAGGGGTTGTCTCACTACAAGGATCGCTACTCCTTTAATGGTTAAAGTCTACTATCAAACAAGTCACTTTGTAATGTGTCCATTAACAGTGTCAACTACCATTCCTGATATCCATCTTGTATGGTGCCAGCTCCTCAGGTGCTATAGCTACAGACTGTTCATCTTTTCTAATAGGCTGCCAGCGCTGGTTGCTATAGCTACAGACCTGTTTGATCTATACTGATATGCTGCCAGCACTGGTTGCTATAGCTACAGACCTGTTTGATCTATCATGATAGGCTGCCAGCACTGGTTGCTATAGCCACATATCTGGCTTCTACTGCAGCCTAGTAGAAGCTATAACACACGCCTGTGAATTCAAAATGAAACCAAGAAAACAGGACGAATCAATGTAGTGAGACAACCCCTGTAAGTTGGAGAGACAGTTGTTGGACCTCCTTAGCAGCTACTATGCCTATTACCCTGGTAGTGACACCCATGGTTAAAATTCCATGCGCCTTCTACAAAATATTATTTATATGTGGGTTCTTAAGTGAGGACATCTAAGAGGTTTTGTTTTGATGTCCTGCACATGATATCCTCAGCTTCTGTATGTAGCAGTATCATGATCCATACCATTACTTACATAAATATTCTCTCAAGCAGGTGGAGTTTTTACTGAAAGCATGGAGAGAATCATGACACCACTATATGAAGGCGTTGTATGAATGTGTTGGTGTTATGATTTAGAGGAAAAGAGCAAAAAGGCTCCTGGAAAATGTAAGCCCTTCCCTGTTACCACCAAGAACAACTCAAAAATGGTAAGGAACACCTAAAAAATATCCAGGAACGCCCATACCATCCCTAAATTTCACCCAAGCTCCAATCCTTCTCATTGGTCTCACTCCTTTTTTCCAATACTATTGGAAAGTGCAGTTTATTTCTTGGGACCCACCAGTTGAGTTGATTCTTGGTGCCCATCAGTGGTGCTGTTTCTTAGGGCCTACCAGTGGTGTAGATTCTTGGGGCCCACCAGTGGAGATGATTCTTGGGACCCACCAGTCATGCTGATTCTTGAGGTCCACCAGTGGAGTTGATTCTTGGGACCCACCAGTGGTGCTGATTCTTAAGGTCCACCAGTGAAGTTGATTATTGGGGCCCCACCAGTGGAGTTGATTCTTGGGGCCCACCAGTGCAGTTGATTCTTGGGACCCACCAGTGAGTTGATTCTTGGGACCCACCAGTGCAGTTGATTTTTGGGACCCACTAGTGCAGTTGATTCTTGGACCATCAGTGGGGTTGATTCTTGAGGTCCACCAGTGCAGTCAATTCTTAGGGTCCACCAGTGGAGTTGATTATTGAGGTCCACCAGTGCAGTTGATTCATTAGACCCATCAGTGGAGTTGATTCTTGGGGCCCACCAGTGGAGTTGATTCTTGGGGCCCACCAGTGGAGTTGATTCTTGGGGCTCACCAGTGGAGTTGATTCTTGGGACCCACAAGTGGAGCTGATTCTTGAGGTCCACCAGTGCAGTAGATTATTGGGGCCCACCAGTGGAGTGGATTCTTGAGGTCCACCACTGGTGCTGATTCTTGAGGTCAACCAGTGGAGTTGATTCTTGGGACCCACCAGTGCAGTTTATTCTTGGGACCGAGCAGTGGAGTTGATTCATGGGACCCATCAGTGGAGTTGATTCTTGGGGCCCACCAGTGGAGTGGATTCTTGAGGCCCATTCTACTGCTACTACACATGACTCTCGTACTGTCTTTCACTCTTCATCTCTTTTTCTGCCTTTCTTCCTGAAAAGCAGCCCAACCCTGTTATTCTCAGAGGTCCACCATGCACAGGGACCCACTAGGGGTCTACCTTGCTACTCTGTGGATCAATCCAAGCCTGTTTAATAGATTCTCAACATCCACTAGCAAAGGGAATGTAGTCACCTTTGTTTTGGACCTTACTCCAGCAATTGCTTGCTACAATATACATGTTCTTGGACCCTTGAGCCATGGTTTGACTATCAAGACATGCATCAACCCGGATCTCCTCCGTTGTATTTTACGAGAAACTCAAAAACAGATAAATAAGCTGTTCTCTGGATCCTTAGAGGGCCCTTAAAGTCACCCCCCATCATTCAGACATTTATGGTATATCCAATCAATTTGACACGGACGTCTATAGTGAGGAAAGTGTTTCACGATCTTCGCTTTGGCCCATATTTTGTCCGCCGTTTCAGTGGAGACCAGGAACTGTAAATCTTGTCAGCGAGTCTTTTTATTTCCTCTTCATCATGAAGGTCAGTGGGGCTTGGAAAGCACTCTCAATGTAGAATGATCATTTTACTATGGGGTGATTCATCCTCATCAGCTATTACTAGACCTTCTCATTCTCAGGTTTCATGTTTGTTTATGCAGATTCCCTCAGTGCTCATCCAACTGTGTTGAATCAACGTGTTATAAATTGCAGACAAATAAACCGAAGACCCTGCGCTCAACCACCAGCTGATGTAGTATCTGATTGCCAGATAGACGACTGGCATGAGTGCCAATGCATTTGCATGGAGCCACGTTCTGTCTATCATGTCTGTATGAGGTTCACATAAGGATCTGGGTTTTGTTGAATTTTTCTTTTCAATGTTATTAGATAGCATTTACAGTCACTTGTGTTAGATAATATTGTTATCTCAGTAGATCCTAGACCTTTACCCATTGGACTCCATAGTAAAAACAGGTCTGCTGAAATTCCCATTTATCATATGTTGTTACTGCAAGTATAGTGATCATAGTGTTTCATATTTAAGTTTAATGTGAAAACGTTGACTTGGCGCCTATCACGTACCATTGAACCTGGCAAGTTAAAGGGGTTGTCTCACTACAAGGATTGCTGCTCTTTTTGTTAAAGATCTTGCAAAAAACAAGTCACTTTGCAATATGTGTCCATTAACAGTGTCCTACCTATTCCTAGATATCCCCTCTTGTATGGGCTGCTTCAGCTCCTCAGGTTGCTATAGCTACAGATCTGTTTGATCTCTTCTGATAGGCTGCCAGCACTGGTTGCTATAGCTACAGACCTGTTTGATCTCTTCTGATAGGCTGCCAGCACTGGTTGCTATAGCTACAGACCTGTTTGATCTCTCATGATAGGCTGCCAGCACTGGTTGCTATAGCTACAGACCTGTTTGATCTCTCCTGATAGGCTGCCAACGCTGGTCACTATAGCTACAGACCTGTTTGATCTCTCTTGATAGGCTGCCAGTGCTGGTCGCTACAGACCTGGTGTCCTCAGCAGCTCATCACTGCAGGTCAGTAGTAGCCAGTAAACACGCCCCTGAATTCAAAAATGAAACTGAGAAAATAGGACTGAGGTAAGATGAATCTATGTAGCGAGACAACCCCTTTAAAGTTTGTTGCATTGTGGTTTGTAACTTGTTAAATTGTGTTGCTCGAATAGCAGTCTGATACCAATTTGGCCAAACTTGTGAAAACAATTAAGTTTGGGACATCCGGAACCCAAATATTTGATGCTAACCCTAACCTTGGTTGTTACATGTTCATTAGTGTTGTTCGAATAGATCTTTGTTCAGTTCGAAGCTGGTCCTGCCAAAAAAGGTGAAAAAATGATGTTTGGGACATCTTGATCATGAATTTTTTGAGCTATCTCTAACTATTACTCTGACCTTAAGTTGAGGTTTAAGTTTTTTAATTGTTTTTACACATAAATATATGGTTTCATGCAGTGTCTGACTAGAGTGCCTGGGGTTCACCGGTAGAGTTGATTATGGGGACCCACCATTGGAGTTAGTTCCTTGGGGACCACCAGTGGTGTTGATTCTTGGAGCCCACCAGTGGAGTTGATTCTTGGGGCCCACCAGTGGAGTTGATTCTTGGGGCCCACCAGTGGAGTTGATTCTTGGGGCCCACCAGTGGAGTTGATTCTTGGGGCCCACCAGTGGAGTTGATTCTTGGGGCCCACTGGTGAAGTTGATTCTTGGGCCCACCAGTAGAGTTGATTCTTGGGTTCCACCAGTGGAGTAGATTCTTGGGGCACACTGGTGAAGTCGATTCTTGGGCCCACCAGTAGAGTTGATTCTTGGGGCCCACAAGTGGAGTTGATTCTTGGGGCCCACCAGTGACATTGATTCTTGGTCCCACCAGTGAAGTCGATTCTTGATGCCCGCCAATCGAGTTGATTCTTGGGGCCACCAGTGGAGTTGATTCTTGGGGTCCACCAGTGGAGTTGATTCTTGGAGCCCACAAGTGGAGCTGATTCTTGAGGTCCACCCGTCTGGAGTTTGCTTGCTCTCTTCATCTTTATGTTACTATTATGGCCACATTGCAGAATCCATCTTGGTATTTTTTTTACAGTACCCCGATGGATACCTCGAACAAAGGCAATTACATAATGTAAACCCAGCCTTAGACACTCCCCCACATTGAGTCCAAATACATGCTTAGCTATTGGTTAGCTACTGGTTGAACAAGCCTTTGGCTGATAGCTTTCTAATGAGTGTGTCCAGCCTAAGCCCTGATGCTCTTCCAATATTTATTGTGAATAGGGCAGCAGAAAGAAAGAGACAGAAAAAAAGAGAAAAAAGTGAGTAAGTAAGCGAGAGACACAGATGAGGAGACTAAAAGAAAGCGTAAGTGCAACAAGGAGAGTAAGCAAGAGATGAAGAGAGAGTGAAAATGCCAGAGAGAGGAGTGGGACACATGAAAGGGATTACCGTGGTTCCCGTGTTATAACTGATGACATGTGCCAGATAATATTCGCAGTCACAGCCACTCGCCTTATATTACTGACTTGATCCCTTTGCCTGTGAACCATGACTTCATCCAAATGAAAAAATATTGAAATTTCATACAAGGGTTTAGATTTACATAGCAATGACTACATACATTTCACACTGAATCTCCAGCAGGCAACCCAAGCAAATTGTGCTAATTTTATTCTTCATCCAATTAATTTTACTATCTACTGGCAGGGAAATTACAGGAAAGAAACATTGTGCTCCTTTCTACATCGAGAGTCTCATGTGTCACAGATGTCGCGGGGACAAAAACGCATGTTGCATCCAATCAGAGAGCTGCATTCATTTTGCCACTTTAGAATATAAAAGCCAAGTGGTGATTGGATGGTAGGGGAGAGAGCGAGAAAAGGGAGAAAAATTAAAGGAGAGTAGTAGAGGAAAAGAAAAGGGAATAACAAAAGGGATAGAGAAAAATAAGTTTAGGAAAGGAATAAAAGGGGGGGGGAGGGGTTGAAGAAAAGAAAGAAAAAAGTAACGAGAAGACGTAGTGGAAAATGGAGAAAATAATAACGAGGATTAGTGAGAGAAAAAGGAAGATAACATGGATAAAACAAAGCTTGAGAGAAGGAGAGATAACGAGAGAGAGTAGTAGAGAATGAGAGGTGAGATAACAAAAGGAGAGAATAAGAGCAAGGAAAAGGAATGGAAGGAAAAAGGTGGTAAACGAGAGAAAGAGATAACGAGACAGACAAGTGGGAAAATGAGAAAATGAGATAACAGGATTAGAAGAAAAAAAGGGAAAATAACATGGTAAAAGAAATTGAAAAAGAGAAGAAATGAGAGGAATGAGAGGGGGGTTTAAAAAAAAAGGAGAAAAGGGGAAAAAAAAAGGAAAAAGAATGAGAAGGAAAGAGAGAGTGGTGAAGAGGAGGAAGAGAAAACAGAAGAGCTTAGGGGGGAAAATGAAGAGGATGGAAAAAGAGGATTAGGAAGAAAAAGAAGAAACAGGATAAAAAAAAAAGTGAGAGAGAGAAGGAGAGATAACGAGAGAGTTAGAGGGGCAAGAAAAGGTGAAAAACAAAAGAGAAGAGAAAGAGGGAAGGAAAAAAAAGGAGGGGTGGGAGTGTGAAAGCCGAGAGAAGATGAGAAAACGAAAAGCTAGTGAAAAATGAGAAAAGAGAGATAACGGGGTTAGGAGAGAAAAAAAAGATAAAGGATAAAAAAATGAGAAAAAACAAGAACAGAGAGAGAGAGTGAGATAACAGAAAGAGAAGATAGAGAGAGTAGTAAAAAGGGCAAAAGAAGGTGAGTAAAAAAAAAAAGGGGGGGGGGATTGGGAACTAAACCCACCCCCCCCCTCCATATCTTTGCCGCATTAATGTTCCGTCTGAAATTGCCCAAGTTTGGCAAACGTGGGTTTTTACACGTCGTAAACAGGGCTACAACAGTTTTGTTTTTTGGCTCAAAGCATGCCAAAAACAATCGGACCTCATTCATACATGTCACCCATGGAACGAGTTTCCCAAATGAACACCTGCAGGGAAACAGGTCAGGTCTAACAAACCCGCTGAAACATAAAACAGGGGGAATAGTTTTTAAAATCAATTTTTGGGTAGAAGAACACAAATTATGGAGCTAGCCTAAAATTCCAGCTCCAAGTATCATTGCTTAGGTTGACATGAACCAGTGGAGGTCGTCCACTTTCCAAGCACTGACATGTTAGCAAGCTGTGCTATTTTTTCAGTGAAAACAATGGACACCGTGGCAGGTACCCAACAGACCCCACTGTTCTTAATAAGGTATTTCTGGTGCCATTGGTGTCAGCTGTAAAATGGTTCCAGTTCCACCCCCCGCAAGAGGTCAGAGGCCGATGTGAGCCAGGCCTCCTACTATTCCTAGCAAAGAATTCCTAACAAAGTGCGCATTCGTTCTCTCTATGTTATAATTGATAAGATGGTTTATATAACATTTTACTTGTGCTTGATTCCACTGGTGGAAATGACTCTCATTCTAATTAGGTTTTATCAAAATACTATTTTTATTTTTTCTAGGGGGGGGGTGCAATGAAGAAGTCACAGAAATAGTGCTTGCCAAACTCAAAGACAGAAAGTGCTTATGTAACACAATGATATCAGATAGAATGTAATTTACACGGAAACAATAGACGGTTAAAATGAGAGCATTCAGCGTCTATGAGCACCTGTACAATTAAAGCCTAAACTTACACCCTATGATCTCATTAGACCCTTACAAACATTCTCATACCCTCTCCTTCACCCCTATGTGTACATTTATATTAGTACTTTGGATAGATACCCCTCACATTTTTGTAAATACTGTATTATATCTTTTCATGGGGGCAACACTGAAGATCTGACACTTTGATACAATGTAAAGCAGTCAGTGCACAGCTTGTATCACAGTGTCAAGTTAGTGTGCCTTCAAAATAACTCAACACAGCCTTCAATGTCTAAATCGCTGGCAACGAAAGTTAGTACACCCCTAAGTGACAGAAAAAGTGAGTACACCCCTAAGTGAAAATGGATAAATTGTGCCCAGTGTCAATATTTTGTGTGGCCGCCATTATTTTTCCAGCACGGCCTTAAAGGGGTTGTCTCGTTACAATGATTGGCTTTTAATTAAAAGATCTTTAAAAAACAAGCAGCTTTGCAATATATGTTCATTACAAATGTCCTACTGATTTTGAGTTATCCCTGGCAGTAGGAGTGCATCAGCTCCTTAAATCACTATAGCCACAGACCTGTTGATTTTTATCTCACTGGCTGCCAGTGCTGGTGACTCATCAGCTTCTCAATACAGGTCAGAGCACAGAGCCCCTCCCGCACAGTATGCTTCTGTAGGGCAGGGAGGGGGAGGGCTCTGGCTTCTGTCTCTGTGTGGATTAACCCTGTGTGTGCCTGCTCCCTCCTGCTCTCTACACAGATTGAGGAGAGCAGAGGTGAGGCTGACAGCAGTGAAGTGTGGTACTATAATCATGATGTGTCTGTGGAGTTTTGACTATACTAATAGAACAGATCAGGAGGGCATGTGAACGGTTCATATCCCTCCCTGCTCTGCTGTATTAGTGACACATGTGATTATAGTAACTCACTTCACAGCTGCCCTGTGTCTGTTCTGATGGGAGGACAGCGTTTGTGTTTGTTGTAGCTTGAGATGTCTGTGGAGATTTGTATGCTAAGCAAGGGGTATAGGGGTACATCCCCCCCCTGCTCTGCTATTAGCATACACAGCTTCACAGACCTCTGGCTCCATAGCCACTCATAGATCAGCCCTCTCCCTGCTGTCTCCTGACTCTGTGGAGAGGAGCAGCAAGAGCTCGGCCACAGCAGCACAGTGCAGCTGATCCAACAGTGAGCAGCAGATCTAGGCAGGCACACACAGGGTTAACTCTGGCAGCAAACCCCCTCGCCCTCACCCTGCTGTATAGAAGTTACTGCAGTCTGAGGAGGAGAGCTTTCTGTGTGCTGAGGGAAGGGGGAGGAGAAGAGGCAGGCAAGAAGCACGCCCCTGAATTCAAAAATTCTTTGCTGCAAGACACACTGAGGTAGGATGAAAGCCTGTGGTGAGACAACTCCTTTAACTCTCTTGGGCATGGAGGTCACTAGAGCTTCACAGGTTGCGGCCACTGAAATCCTCTTCCATCCTCCATGACGACATCACGCAGATGGTGGATGTTAGAGACCTTGCGCTCCTCTACCTTCTGTGGATGGCCCACAGATGCTCAATAGGGTTTAGGACTGGAGACATGCTTGGCCAGTCCAGAACCTTTCCCCTCATTTTCTTTAGCGAGGTAGTGGTCCTCTTGGAGGTGTTGTGGTTGTTATCATGGTGGATACTGACCTGCGGCCCAGGATGGAGGAGATCATGCTCTGCTTCAGTATGTCACAATACATGTTGGCATTCATGGTTCCCTCAATGAACTATAGCTCCCGACAGCCGGCAGCACTCATGCAGCCCCAAACCATAACACTCTCACCACCATGCTTGACTGCAGGCAAGACACACTTGCCTTTGTACTCCTCACCTGGTTGCCGCCACACATGCTTGACCCCATCTGAACTAAATACATTTATCTTAGAGTGTGAGACCAATAACACTAACTTTAACACACCCGCCCACCATTCACATCTGAGACCTTGTAACACTAACAAGTTACATGGCATCCTGGGGGGAAAATGGCAAATTGGTCACAATTTGTCCATTTTAACTTAGGGGTTTACTCAGTTTTGTTGCCAGTGTTTTAGACATCGATGGCTGTGTGTTGAGTCGTTTTGAGGGCACAAAAATTTATACTCTTATACAAGCTATACACTGATTACTTTGCATTGTATCAAAGTGTCACATCTTCAGTGTTGCAGTCATAGCAGACACCCTACACCTCTCCAATAGTCACAGCAGACACCCTATACCTCTCCAATAGTCACAGCACACACCCTATACCTCTCCAATAGTCACAGCACCCATCCTACACCTCTCCAATAGTCTCAGCAGACACCATATACCTGCCCAGTACTCACAGTAGACACCCTATACCTGCCCAGTACTCACAACAGACACTCTATACCTCCCCAGTACTCACAGCAGACACTCTATACCTCCCCAGTACTCACAACACACACCCTACACCTCTCCAATAGTCACAGCAGACACCCTATACCTGTCCAGTACTCACAGTAGACACCCTATACCTGCCCAGTACTCACAGTAGACACCCTATAACTGCCCAGTACTCACAGTAGACACCCTATACCTGCCCAGTACTCACAGTAGACACCCTATAACTGCCCAGTACTCACAGTAGACACCCTATACCTGCCCAGTACTCACAACAGACACTCTATACCTCCCCAGTACTCACAGTAGACACTCTATACCTCCCCAGTACTCACAGCACACACCCTTCACCTCTCCAATAGTCACAGCAGACACCCTATACCCCCCCCAGTTGTTCCAACCTTCTTCACTGCAGACCTTACCATCCACCAGTCATCTCAACAAGGCCAGCCTCTTTAGCATGTAGTGACTGCAAGACCCCTAAATACTCATTTTCCCGTCAGTTCTACCTGTAGGACCAGATACTGCCCAGTGGTCACAATTAGGACTTTTCTGCAATTTTTAACTTGCTGAAGGAGGAGAAAATAGAGTTGTAATTGACATTTTAGGAGTCACTACCCCTCAGGAGTGATCTTCTTTAGCGGGTCTGGTCTGGGGGTCTACATTACTTTAAGAGTTCTGCTAAGGGGTCTGTTATATTTCTGACCTTCAATGAAAGGTGTGAAATGCTGTAGGCTGGGGGAGTGGCCCATATATATGGATAGGGCATAAGAATAAAATTGCATGTTGTGCAAAGGGGTCGCTTTATGTCCTCTATTTCACAATTTCCCTCATGTCCCTTGTCAAAAGCTGTCAAGTAGGAGACAGGTATGACATAAATTGATAGATTATTGTATATTTTGATTAATAAACTTTGAGCTTGCCGTAATGTCGAAATGAGATGTTTAGCAATGCCTGTACAGTAAATACACATTCCGTGTGAGGCCATTTTAACTGAGTTTGCAGCGACAAACCTCACAAACAGCGACTATTTTGGCATTGAATTGAATGCCACAATTGCTGTTCTCGGCTTCAGAATTCTCCCCATCCAAGTGAAATGGAATATGCAATTTGTGGAAATGACATGTTATTGCAGTGTTTCAGCATGACTGTCTGGGGATGCACACATCCTAAGTGTTACATTCTGACGAGATTTCACACCTAAATATTCAGCATTAAAATGTCTGCTGCATGTGGAGGAAACAGGGGCTTCGGGATAAACAATTCTTGCCATGTCTGATTGAATTTCTATCACAGCAGATATTAAATTGTAAACATACAGCAAAAAATCACATAAAAAAATCTGAATCATTATTATTTTTTTTTATGTTATAAAACAACTAAGCACTTCTCACCTTTCGCCTCACCAGTATACCCACATAGATTGTAAGCTCTTGGGAGCCTTCACACCTCTTGTTTGATCTGTTAGTAGTTTTTTTTTTTTTTTTTTACTCTATTATGTTTATTTCCTATATTTGTTTTTTAGTCTTTACTTATCTACTCTACATAGTAAAGTGTTTTGGAATATTTTTGTGTTATATAAATAAAAATAATTATTATTTATTTATAACTTATGTATTCTTCTTTTTTTTTTTATTATTATTATTATTATTATTAACTATTATTATTGTTATTATCATTAATATTATTATTTGTATTTATTTATAATAATAAAAAAATATAAAAAGTATTAGTATTATTTATTTACTATTTATTATTATTATTTATTCTTATTTATTTACTATTGTTATTATTTATTTAATATTATTTTTTATTGTTATTTATTTATTATTATTTATGTACTATTTAATATTATTTTTTATTGTTATTATTTATTTATTTATTTATTATTGTTATTATTATTAGATTTTTTTTAGGTATTATTATTTTAATCTTATCCCATAATATACACCCTTTTCCCTTTTCTTGGCCCATGTTCACACATGGGCTGGAGCAGCCAATCAAATCACAACTCTCATTTTTATGTTCATGGTCATATTATGGATCCATTAAAGCTGTATAAATCCATAATAAGGCTCCCAGTTAACTGGACCTCTGCATATCCCTAATTTCTTAGGATTTTTTTTTTTTTTTGGTCTTGTTTTTTTTTGGTCTTTTGTCATATTCCATTGGTTGCCATATTACATAAGTGATCTAGAGGCTGTGGAATAAGGAGGCCTAAAGAGGCAGCATACTACTGACTAGGAACTACTGACTAGGGCTACCAAATACTCAGCACATTCATGAATTACATAATTTCTTCATTTCAAGCAGCTGTGTGTCATGCTTCATTTCACCTGCGGGGGCACTGCAGGGAAAGTTCAGACATGTTACTAAGTTTTACTACATGTTATAGCTGATGGATTTGCAATAAATATCGGATGGGAATAACCCTTTAAATATTTTCTTCAGAAATCGACAGCAGTTAATTTCACTGAAAATAGTACAAGTAGAATTTAAGCACAAATTTTGTGCCATTCATTTACACTCCATAGAAGAGAAGGAATTATAGGTGCCACTATACAGGATAATGTAGAGGTAAATCCGGCATTCGGGAAGAACACCTTCTTTAAAAATATCCATGTTTATTTAGAAATGCATTTAAAAAAAAAGGATAAAACCAGAAATACAGGACACATGAGCGCATCCTGTGCACCGTGTATTAATGGAGAGCTGAAGTTGCGGATTGTTGGGTGGCTTCCTTGGATTTTGTGGATTCTGCCTCAGTACAGGGTTTATGTACAACCCCTGGCAAAAATGATGGCATGATTTCATGTTCAGAAAAAATTATGGAATCACCTACAAAAAAATCCCAATGAGTACTTTGTTGTTGCTCCTTGGGATTTTCTGATGCCTGAATTCTTTGAAGCTTGAACTTCACTATTGAGAAACAATCTTCCACGTTGACCTTTATCAATTATGAAAGATGGTGCCTTGTTATGCAGCAATTTTTTAAATTTCCAACCTAAATGTTCAATGGGATGAAATCAGGACTATCGATATAGTGGTCTCAAAGACTTTTTTTGCTCTGTGGCAACATGCATCATGCCATGACTTCATCATCTCCAGACCTATTTTCTGTCAATGAAAGGAGAAAAGTGTACAATTGCTGAGGTCATGATGGCTTCCTCCCCAGTCTTTTACCCGACTTGCAGCCCCATATCATAAATGATGGAAATGTGATTGTTTCTTCATTATATGTTTTATTGGCCAGCACCAGACAAAAGTAATAGCATCATCGTCTTAGACAATTTAGATTGGTGACTGATTAGGGAATATCACTTTCATTCAATTCTCCACTCTCCATAATTGCTTCTCTTTAGCCTCTTATAACTTTGTTTTCTTCAGTTTAGGCTTTAGTTCTGGTTTACATTTCTTTTTTCTATATCTAAATTCCATCTCATACAGTATGCCTTACAAACATTAAAGGGGTTTCCCTTTTACAAGGTTTGCTTTTTTTTATGTTAAAGATCTTCAAAAACAAGTCATTTTGTATTCCCCTTTAAAAAGGTCCTACCTATTCCTAATATCCCCTCTTTATGGGCTCTAGCTCCCGGGTCACTAAAGCTACGACCGTTTGATCTCTCCGTGTCAGCACTGGTTCTATTAGCTCAAAACCTGGCTTCAAACTGCACCTAGTAAAACCATAAACACGCCCCTGAATAAAAATTAAAAACAAAGAAAACAAACGAGGTGAGATGAATCAATGTAGTAAGACAACCCCTTAACCCGGGGCCCGGGCCATTTCTTCTAAATTTTTTTGTTGCACTTTTACGATTACAAGTATTTTGGTTTTACTTTTTTACCGATGTTTAATGTTTTCTTTCATTTCCTGCATTTTTTTTTTTAAAACCCTTCCCATTTTTTTTATTTTTGGGCCCCCTGTTTTACAACAGCATTTGGGAAAAACCCAAAACACTTCCCCGCACTCTGTGCTGAAACATCTTGAAAGCATTTTATAATCTTTTATGTTGGTACTATTGACAAGTCTCTTAAAGGAGTCATGTCTGCTTTCAATTAGCAAAGTCCGACGGCTAGGTGCACTATCTTTAAGGCTAAAGCTATACCTGAAGCAATCTCTTATTCAAAACATTGAGAGATCACTAGGATCACACAACACAAGTGTTATCTGTGATATGTGTACTTGTCAAAAAACATGGAAGTTCCTAATTTGTACTGCCCAAAGATTTTGTCAGAATTTAAATAATAAGAAATAATGGGAGATTTTTTTCTGTGAAGCCATCAGAATTGTAAATGCAGCTCTTGAATGTGATACAGGTTTAACAGTACAAGTAATGCAATGTATATATCAAGTGACTTAACTTTTCTTGTAGAGTATTTCTATATGTTCTGTATCTAAAACACTTATTTTCGGAATCCCTCCTTTTCTGGGATATTCTTAAAAACAAGGTTAGCCGCGGTAAACAAACACCTGTACACCTCCTGATCCCCAATGCAAAATTTATAACAAAGCCACCAACTTCTAATGCACTATTTATAATACTGGTATATTTGTATGTAATGGGGGGGCCCTAGTAAACCCCCCTGGGTATTGGCCCAATCATCTGTTACACTCCACATTTTCTTTCTATAATAGTTGGTTTACCCATAACTCTACACATTACATCTTCAATTTTCCTTTGTCTTCTGACCCCCCAAATTCCATTCTTGTATTCCTATATTTGACTTTTTTCCCAAGTAGTTAAGCCTAGAGATTTTTAAACTTTCCCTACAGATCGTGGCCCAGTAATTAAAATTGGGTGACACCGAAACCTTAAGGCTTCTTTAAACAGAAAGCTGTCTAATCTAGTTAGAAGTTGTAGACAACAAAATTTTTTTTATCAAAACCACGGGCTTTGATTAGGGAAAGTGGTTACTCTGACAAGAGGACACACTTCACATATCAAAACGACATTCCATTTTTCTATTTTTCCCCCCTTGTCACATGTCACTGCGTTGGGGAAAAGTGATACAGGGGTTTTGCCCGTAATATTTCTGGACCAGCTTGTCTTTTCTATCCAGGCAGAGGGAAGTCTATTCATAAAAATTTATTTTGTATATGTTATATTAAAAAAATATATAAAAATATAAAAATATATATAATATAATATATTTTATTTATTTTTATATATATATATATATAATATTTAATATATATATATATTGTGGCAGAGCGACAATAGGCGGTGAAATAGAAGGGGACCGGGTTGGGTGGGGGGGAAAGACTTTTTGCGTCATAGCCATGGGTTACTGACACATGTATTAAGGCTGCTTTGCTAATTATGGGTTGTTTTTTCCCCTGGGAACCTATAGTTTTGGGTGGGTTTCCCAGTTCCGGGACAGGTTTTTTTGCAGTTTCTTGAGGCCTATAAAAGTGGTTTTCAGGTGATTGGGGTTTGGTAACTGCCTGGTTGGGGCGACAGGGGAGCTAGGAGAGCTTTTACCTCCAAGCTTAAGGAGCCTATACGTAGGGGAGAGTACAGTACTATTGCGGGAAGTAGTCCAGCCCAGGGTTAGTGAGAGACTCACAGTGTGAATTTGGGGCCCAAGGGGCTTGGATTTTGATTGTTTTTGTTTCTGTGTTCATCCATGCTGAAGAATAAAGCTGTCTGAGGCCGCGTGGTCCTTGTGACATGTGTTATCGTGCCAGTATCGATATGTGTTTCTCTAGAACTTTGTCCCATATGTACTTGTTTGGACTTATCAATGAACACTATTCGGATACAGGACATTTTGATGTGGGAAGTTCAAATCCATTAATTCATGGCAAAATTATCTGAATTGCAAAAATGGAGAACCATTCCATTGGTTTGGATATTAAATGCACTCAATGGTGAGGATTGATCAAGACCACTTTCTTTGAAACCATGGTCCTCCTATTGTGAGGCATACATCGACTGAGTAAAGAGAAAGCAATTGGTGTCCCTCCCTGGCTTGCTATTTTAGCCAGTACTAAGGACACCTTAGCCTTGTGGACCATCTTGTTCCAGATCAGTCATTATTCATCCATTGCTTTCAGGTGCCTCATCCTTTGTTTGGAGCACACATCATCAATATCCACTAGGGTTTCTTAAAAACCAGGGTTCTCCAATTGTAAGGCATGCATCAACAGGAAGCAAAGGGAAGTAGGGCCTCTCTGGGGTTGCTTTTTTTAGCCTTCAAACACAACTAAACCTTTTAAAACTTTTAGACCTCCCTTTCCGGACAGTAAGCTTGCCCCATTACTTTTAGCCTTATCCATTTTTGAGAGAAAGCCAGTATCCACAGGAAATTTTTTAGAAAGAGGTCTTTTAAATGCAATCGTACATCAACTGGATAAAGAAAAAATCAAGTGGTGGCCCTCTCTGGCTTGCTATTTTAGCCAGTACTGAGGACAACTCCACCTTGGTTTTGGGCCCCTTCCTAAGTAAAAATCCCCCTTACTTTCAGGATCCTCCTCCATTTTTCAGATAGCACTAATACCTATATAAGCCTTATCTATGTGTGATTATAATATTACCCCCATCATAGATAGTCGGCATGTGAGTGGTTGCTTATTAGTATTTTTGCACCTGAGCAATCTCCCCTGTATTGTAGTGCGGCTTTTCTGCATACTGGTGTAAACTGGTTCTTATCCAATGTGCATTTACTTACTTAGCAGTTGTCCCTCTCATGGATAGTAGGTGTGTGAGGGATTGTTCCTTTGTAACTTCTCCCATGTATCTCTGGGGCTTTTATTGCCTCCTACTGGGAATATATTTTTGTCCAGCCATTGAGAGGTGAGTATAGCCCTGTGTCTGTGTTTTTAAGTAAATACTGTTTAATTTTTCTTTGAGCATCAATGTCCACTAGGATTCGTTAGGTACCATGGTCCTCTAACTGTGAGGCGTACATCAACTAGATAAACAAGATGGCAAGTGGCTGTTTTAGCCAATACTAAGGTTTCTGAGGGTATGTTCATACAGCTTAATTGCGGGGCGTACAATACGCCCTGCAATTACGCTGGGTTTTTCGGGAGCGCGCGATCGGCACTTACCCCAAACGCGGGGGGGGGGCAAGCAGCCCCTGGGCCCCAAAAGACCCTTTCTCACGGCGCATTTAATTTTCTCCCCGCCATAAAAAAACACGGATTTACCCCGGGAGGGGGACCATTTTCTCTATGAGAACTGTGGAATTCCGAATGATTTGGGCCGCATTTGCTCTATTAGAGCCATTTCGCTCCAAAACGTGGGGAAAATGACCCCAAAAAGCCGTGTAACATACCCCCTTGCCTTCTAAACCCTTCCGTCAAAAACAGTCAGAAAAATTTAGCCTATTACTTTCAGCCACAACCATTTTCCAAAGCAGACAGCAGCTACAAAATACTCAGCCCATCCATGCATTACATAGTTTATTGATTTTAATTTGCTGAGTGTAATACTTAAAAAATTTTAACCCCGGGGGGCCTGAAAAAATTTACGTTACAAAAGCTTTAAAACCAAACCTAAAACTAACGGAACCTTTAAATATTTTCTTTAAAAATCTACAACATTAATTTCTCAGCAAAAAGTACAAATGGAATGTAAACAGAAATTTTTTGGAATTCATCTATGCCATGTGTGAATTCAGTCTGACAAGACCAGACAGTATTGTGCAGATTCCCTTATAGTCTGGTTTTCTGACCATATTTTAGGCCTCTGAAAACAAATCTGATGAAAATTCTGTTTGGCATTTTAGGTCTTGATCTGAAGGATGGTTATAGTAACCTCTATGGGGACGCTTGGAATCAGGGTTGTCGTCATCTTGAATTTCCTGGACAACAAAAATAGTGATTCATGAAAACAAATGTGTCGGTGATTTCCTGGTGTCGATAGTGCAGGTTATTGTGATTGCAATTATCATCCTTTTACGGCGTACAGATTGATGAATACTACTTATGTGATCGTATCAGTATTCTGGGGTATAGACAAACATTACTTAAAACCTTTAAGATTTATTATGGTTTTCCAAATTGTCCATAAAAAAATATGACCTGCCTGTGATTTTTTGATAAGTGGTTCAGAAGAAAAAAGTAATCAGGTTGGAATATATTTGAGAAATGCATAATAATAAGGATACTACTGACAAATCTGAGAGGAAAATTAATTTCCCAGTCAGGAAAGAAAAAAGTACAAAGAATTAAATTGAAAGATGTAGCCTCTTCACCACAAGCCATTTTTCGATTGAAGTCGGCTGCCAGTTGGATGACCCATCTGTAGAAACCCCCGGGATCAGCTGCCATTAAGGGTTCCAATGGGGAAAATTTTTAAACCCATTTTTAACATGGAACCTTTTGAGTGAAGGTAAACCAGGAAATGGATGGTGACCAAAATCCACCAAAACTTGGGCTCACCTCCCTCTAATCCTGTCCATGTCTTATTAAGTGGTTCTTGAGTCTTAATATCTCTAAATTCCTCTATATATTTGGACTGTTCGATAACTAGCGGTTATCACCAAGGTACTGGTGATTAACAACATACCCTACTATAGCGCCTATAATATAATTGGTCTACCATGTAATACATGACTGAGCCATATATTCCAGAGCGGAGGACTTCATAACATCCATATGTTCCATTAAGGGGTTTTATCATAAAGACAACCTCTTCTTGTGCCCTTCTATGGAATTTGAAGGACATAAAGAAGGTTCCTCAAGGACTATGTCTGCTAGAGCTTGGGAAATATATGACGTCTATGTTTTTCATTAAGGGGATTGAATCATGAACAAGACCCCTATCCCTCTGCTCCTGTAAGACAGTTGGATGATGTAAAGTGCCTCCCTCATGAGCTATCTCTGCCATAGCTTGGAAACCCACTCCATGGCATCCATGTGTTTCACTAAGAGAGTTGTATCTTTAAGATAACCCCTATCGATATGCTCTTGTAAGACGCTTGGAAACAAAAAGTAAATTTTCCTCATGACTATATCCCCAAAGTTGGGAAAACCCCCTTGTTTCACCATGTTTTTTTCCCCCTAAGGGCTTGATGTTTTAAAGAGACCCCCTAGCCCCTGTGCTCTTGTAAGACATTTGGAAGTCATAAAGAGAGTCCCACATTGCCTTTATCTTTTAGAGCTTGCAACCCACTCTATGGCATCCATGTGCTCTACTAAAGGGGTTAAATCTTTAAGATAACCCCTATCCATATGCTCTTGTAAGATGCTTGGAGGACATAAAGTGAATTCCTCATGAGCTATATCTGCCAAAGCTTGGGAACCCATTGTGTGTCATCCATGTTTTCCCACTAAGGGGGGTTGTTCTTTAAAAATGACCCCTATTTTGCCCCTTGAAGACTTTGGGAACATAAAGAAGTCCCACATTCCCGTATCTTCAGAGCTTTGAAAACCCCCTCTTGGCATCCAAGTTGCCACTAAAGGGGGTTGTTCCTTAATATAACCCTATTTTTTAAAAGCTCTTTAAAGACATTTGAATTTCATAAACAGAGTCTTCAATGAGATCTATCTTCCAGATGGGAACCCACTCTACTGTATGGCATCCATGTATTCCACTAAAGGGGTTGTATTCTATACGCTATGCGTATGCTCTTGTAAGACATTTGAAGATCATAAGTAGAGTCCCTAATCAGCTGTATCTTTCAGAGCTTGGGAACCCACTCAGTGACGTCCATGTGTTCCACTAAGGGGGTTGTATCCTTAAGATGACCCCTATCCATAAGCTTTCATAAGACATTTGAAGGTCATAAAGAGAGTCCCCCACTTAAGGCACCCACTATGAAGCAGAGACTCAAGTTAGATATGTATTACATGCAAGATATTCAGCTGAATGGCCACCAATACTTTGTTTGTCTCTGATAACCAATAGTTTGGATTACCTGAAACTGAAATATCTGGAGGTGGCATGAACATGGACAGTGATTAAAATCTGTAGGCTAAACCTTCATTACATTTTATTTTAAATATATAAAAAAACTAATAAAACAAAATTAAAATTATGTAAAACACATCTAGAAAAAGGTAAAATTATGCCAAATACATAGCGTTCAATGGTGATCGCTGATATTCATTGTATCTATGAAAAACTTTTAAACCCCATTATAAACAGGGAAACCCCCATTTGAGTTGTTCAACCAGGCAATGGATGATGAGCCTTTCCCCCAAATTTGGGGCCCCCCTCCCTTTTAAACCTTCCCCTGTCTTACCCCAATGGTTTCTTGAGTCTTAATATCTCTAAATTTTAATATTTGGCTCCTCAAAAAGAATTGCGGAGGGGGGGGAAAAGGGGGGAGTTCTTAGATGTCCCCGTCGTGCACGTTGATGGACACTTCAGCACAGGTTGAACCAGTGTCATAATTAATCATGTATTTTCTCCACTTGGTGAATGTTATTGAAAAAACAACAAAAGCGGCCCCAAAACAAAACCCTTTGATTTTTTGTTCGGGGCCCTTATGTTTTATGGATGTGCAAAATGATTTATTTTTTGCAAATTAATCTTGTAGCTTTGCAAGATTTCTGTCAATTTGTATTTTGTCATTTCATTGCAAAGTCGAGATGCAAAGATCAAGTGAAAAGTTGAGTAGAAAATGTGTTATACCTGGATATACTTCAATTAGAGAAAATGGCCTTTCATAGCCAAGGGCATCCTTACAATGCAGGCCTATCAAGCAGGGCTCAAAGAAAGGGGGCCCAAAACCCAAAAACTCCCCCTCCCCAGGGGAACTCGGCCCTCTTTTCCCCTTAAAAACTAGCAGTTGCCCGGGGGGCCCGAAGGTATTGGGGCCCCTGGTGGGGGTTTGTTGTTTTTCCAGGAAATCAAAAAAATCCCCTGGATCCCTTTTTTTGGCACGTTATTTTTAACGGTTTATTTGTTTTTAGGATGTCAAACATTAAAAACCGGGGGGAAAAAGGGGGGGGGGGGGACTCAAGGCTCCGCCCCTGCTAAAACTTGTAGGCCCTTTTTCAAAAGGGGGTTTTTTGGGGTTGGGGGGGTTAAAAGACCCTTTAATTTTTTTTTTTGGCGGGTCTTTTTAAAAGGGGAAAACCCTTAAAAAGGGGGGTGAAGTTGAAAAAAAATTTTCCCAAAAAATTAGTCATTGTTTAAGTCCCTTTTTATTTTTTAAAAACATTTTTTAGTTTTTTGGTTTTTTTTTTTTTTTTTCATATCGCTTTTAAATTTTTTTTAAAAATTCTTAAGTCTTGCATTTTTCCCCTTTTTGGGCCATACCCTTTTTTGCACTGCTTTAACAGCACAGAGAGTGCTTTCTGAAAGCTTCATGCACATAGGCAAAGGGGTTTTCAAACTGATTTCTCCTCCTGCATCCAGCCTTCAGCTCCATGTGCTCAGAAGGGGGGTGTGATTTTTGAATTGCATTATGTGCCCCAGCAGGCTGAATCACCTTTCCCCTTAAATCTTTTATCCAAAGGGTCAGTTTTAAAAGCTTTGGAGTTAGCTGAAGGTAAAGTTTTTCCCTCAGGCAAAAGATCCGGGGTTAAACCCCTCAAACCAAAAAACGTGTTGCTTTTTTTCTCTTTCAACCCAGACCTGATTGAAGTTTCTTTTTTATTTATTTTCACTGTTTGACTAATTACTAAGGAGTACAGGGACGGGAAGAAAGACAGCAAACTGGGGGTTTTTACATCAGTAGCTCCTGGAGGAGAAGGGGGTCTGAGATGTGGAACCGCGGGGTCTAGGGCCCTGGTCGTATCCCGGGCAAGTTAAAAAAAGGATATAAGGACAGCTAAAACAAAAAAGTGGAATTTTAAGATGATGAATGGGAAAATGTTTGTTAGTTTTATTGCAAGCTTCCCCCGTCAATTTTTACTTTTGACGAAACCTCTTTAACCCAACTCAGTCCCCATTGATTTATATAGGAGAGTTTTTCTAGTCTGCTTTTGGCCTGGAAGAAATCATGTGCAGGGAGTGAAAGGGTGAACTGGACTGGGGGGTCCGTGTTATCAGTTCCTGGTGTCTCCTTTTAGTTTGACCCCCTTTGTGTGATATGAAGAAACGAGAATATTTTTTAAAACAGAAGTGTCAACTTTTTTTAGTCTTATGGCCAAAGTAAAATGCAGACCTAAGAATTATTAAAAATAGAAAACGATATGGAAAATAAAAAAAAGAACCAAAAATTTTTTAAAATTTTTTTTAATCAATAGGGGATTTTTTTGACAATTCCCTTTTAAAAAATACTTTCATCAGAAAGGAGCATTTTTTGTTAAAACCGATATTCCTGGAAACAATATTTTTGAATTTTTTGCATTTTTTTTTTATTTTGGTGACCTTCTGCAATTAAAATTTACATGAAAAATCTTGTCCTTTCCAGCTGTGATTAATAGAGCTGCAGAATTTGGTGGCGCTACATAAATAAAGATTATTATTATTATAAAGAGATTAGAGTCCTGAATGGCAGAGTAGACTCATCTTACTTTACTGCAGCTACTGCAGGACATAATGATCACCCTATTGTTCGTTGAACAGTGATAGATAATTTTTACTAACAAAGGGAATGACAGCAATACATGAAAGGATAATGGGTTAATCTTTATCTGTACTGAGGGTCCAGCTTTATGTACTCTTTATCAGGTCCTGCTGATAACACTTACACTTCTTAGCCCATAGTTGGCCTTGAAGTATAACTGTCAAGCAATCCTCTAACTGCTGTGCTATCAGAGCTCATAGAGGGGAAATCAGAGACATAAGCCAGGAAGTCATGTACATAGGAGAAACTTAAAAAATTATATGAAAAAACAACCACTTAATTTTAAAAGAAAACATATATATATATAGTATATATATGTATACACATATATAATAGTCGTGTACTGCTTGTTGGTATGGAAATAAAAAATGTTGATGATAATATTCCTCTACGACTCATGGAAAGAGTGTAGTGGGGGAACCAAACCTTGGGCCCTTCTGTGAGTAGGAAACTTGTCCACTGCCATGAGGGGCCCAGTTTGATTTTTTTCTATGAGGCTGCCTCTCTCTTTGACATTTACCAGTGTTCATAGCATCATGTCTGGACCAATATTAAGTTCTTTAGGACCACAGCAGGCTCATACGTCATTGTTTTGGAGCCCATATTGGCACTTCCATGGTACAAACAGTATAGTATGTAAAAACCTAGACAGAACCTGATGGGCTTCATCTATCTCTCAATAACTCAAATACATAGGATTTATATGACCAGTAGTGGAAACATATTGCAGTTGTTGGTGTTCAAGAGGGGAACCTGACATACAGATATATCAGATAGTGCTCAATGGGGCTCTTTTTGAGCCTTTTTTCTCTCGTTATTCTTGGAGTCCTCTCTATTTTTTCCATACATAGTGAGGGAAAGGAAGACATTGGTCTAGAAGAAATGGGGAACATTATTTGGTTACACCCAACATTCTTTATAGCTTTTGACGTTTGTTGAAGATTATGGGTGGCGGAAGCATCATAGCATCCGTCTGTTTTGTCCCACTTTTCTACTTTTGTTTTCATTATTCATATCTTAATATATTAAATCTATTCTCTACATTCTTTTGCATGGACTAAAATATTCTTAATCTCATAATGTCTAAGAGTTCCATGAAGGGTAAGTAGGAATATACCACTTGATGCCAAGGATAACATTTTTCCTCCCTTGATTGCTTCTTGGGGCCCAGCAATGAAGTTGATTCGTGAGACCCACCAGTAGAGTTGTTTCTTGGGCCCCACCAGTAGAGTTGTTTCTTGGGCCCCACAAGTGGAGTTGATTCTTGGTGTCTACCCTACAGCTATTGTACATGACTTCATATACTGCACATGGCTCTTGGACTCTGACTCTTGCTTTCTGACTCTATTTCTCTGCTTTTCTCCCTGAGAGGCAGCCCCATACCTGCCCCGTGACCTACCAAGGATTTCCCCTACTCCCTTGTGGGCCAATCTCAGCCTGATGCCCTCTATCTCATTCCCCACCAATCCCTTGTCTCCTCATCTACTGCACTTTATCTTCTTTACGCTGTCCTGTGTTACCATTTACTCTACCTATCCCTTTTCCTGGCCCTAGAGTTAAGAAGCTAATCTCAAGTTAGACTATTCCCCTTAAATGTGGAACTTTTGAACCTGTGAAAGGTTCCTCTACTTCCTAAGCATCACAACATAAGTGATCACTATGGGTGGAGGCTTACCCAAGAGCCTATAAATTCTCTTTTTAAAGGATTGGGAGATTGAACTGGACACTGAAGGCTAGTCAGCACTACTCAAAAACTTAAGTACAGAGTTTACCACTAGGGCCTGAAAACCTTCATCAGGACCAGGAGGTAAACCCTATATTGGTTTGGACTAGATAGAGATGAGATGGCTTGATGGCAATATTGAGACTTTTGGGAAAATCACAAGAAATAAAACTAAAAAACCTTTCTGCTGTTACCATGAAATCACGTGTGAGTGAAGATCAATATCTGCCCATTTCAGCATTGTATGAGTCAATGCGCTGCAACAAAAAGTTTCTGCAAAGTTTGTAAAGTTTGAGAAGACATAGCGCCTATGAATAGAATATAAAAGTGCAGCTAGCTCCCTGGGGGTGCTTGCAAAGCAGTTTTATTACGAACTATGGCAGTATTCAGATGTATTCAAGAAATTAACATATAAACAGCTTGCTTGTCTTCCATGGATTTTATTGCTCAATCACATCTGTAGCAAATAGGTTGTACAACTGTATATCTGAGACATCGGCTGGTGCTGGTGCTAGAAAGTAACGTACAGGCCCGTATTTCTTATATGTGAAATACCAAGATGCTTTGTGGAATGAGTCCTCTGTGTGCACTGTTAATGAACAATCTGGGAACGGCCATGGGAACAATAGGGGCCCAAGACTATGCATGGCATATCACCAGATGCATCAGCTTATTAACACTGTTGATTCTGATTTCTGTAAAGAGAATTGATTGGAAATAAGAGTCTTCCAATTAGATCCCTACCAGGACCAGAGGTATTGTGCAAGTATCAATGCTTTTCACATTTCAATAAAAAAAAATTGACCAACAAAAATGTCCTGGGCTTGACATTCCCTCTCTTACCAAATTGTCAAAAATTTCCCATTGTTCTATCAGTTTCTGTGAGTGCTGGATCACAACTTATATGGTCACCAATGTTTATCTACACAAGGGTCGTCACCTTCCTTCCTCTCCTCTTTATCCTTAGGCCAATTTCATACAAAATACAGATACATCTCAGATGGTCCCACTCAACTATACCATAGAGATTTTGGGTGACATGTCCGAAAATTGGCATTGCCATGGCAGTTTCTAGACGCATTTAATCAGTGTAAAGTGCGCCTGAAAGTACAATACTTTCAAAAAACGGACATCTGGTATACCTTGCATAGTAAACAATGCGCCTATCAAGGTGCATTGCGTTACGGAGGTGCATAGGGTATCATTGGTACTATATTTAATGCGCCTTTTTAGGAGCATTACAATGTGTCGTGCCCAGCGTATAATGTGCCTACTTATGGTATTTTACAGTTGATTTATATTGAGAATATGGTGCCGAAAGTTTTTTTGCCGCAAAATACACCAAAACTTTGGCGCCTTCCTATTGGGACATGTCGCCCTTTGACTTTGCTCACACTAGCTTTATGATGTTCATCTACAATAGAGCCATGATTGCTATGATTAATCAATTTTCCAACAGATCCATGATGGACCCAATTGACTTAAGGTATATTGGAGTTGGTATCTTTGACAACAAGCATAGAATAAGATTGTGTTATTATTGCTGTCAAAATCCTGGAAAATTTGACAGAAATCATGGAACCATGCAGGGACTACAGTTAAATAATTTTTGGGATTTTTCACTAGAATTATCTTATCTATAATTTTAGAAATCAGGTAATCTTTGATTTAATTGATGGTTTCCCAAAGCTGGTCGTTTTCCCCAGCTGGCGTATTGAAATTTCATTGATGTCTTGTCTTCTAAATTCTTTAACATGGTTGTCCAGCCACATGAAAATGTATTCTTCTAGACATGTAATGCAAGTGCACTTGCTTATATAATTTATCTTCCAACACTGGTTGGATTATCCAATTTGAGCATCCCTCATGTTGTCCAGGAAGTCGTTTGCTTCTTCCATTCTGACACAGCATTTGTGGTCATTTGACTCACATCAGTAGCTAAGTAAGCCCCCATCTCTGTCTCTCCATCAACTATGATTGATACTAAAAGGGTTGCCCATGTGATATATAAAAAATATAGCAGAATGCTGTGCGGGCCCCACTTGTAAGGGGGGGCCTTTTCTCACCCTGGCTTGCCCTGTCTAAGCAGGGCAACTGCCCCTTAAAGGGCGACCCCGCGCTCGAACCTCTTCCTGCACTGTAACTAGTAAAATGTGTGCCAAACAGACAGAAGACAAACATACGAAAAACAAGAAACAGAAGCTACAGAAAACAAATAGGAATAGTTGTACGGGCCAAGGTCAGACCAGGAGAATGCGAAGTACAAAGGGACAGAGCGGGAGAGTAACCAAAAGACAAGCCAAAATCCGAAAACCAGCAAAACAATACAGCAGAGAAAAACATTCAGCTAGGATACTAAAGGAATCACCAGTAGGGCCAGACTGACAGGAAGGGGTTTAAATACTCTGAACCAGCCAGGGATTGGCTCAAGTGCTTAACCCCTAAAGCACCAAGCCACACCCTGGCTGAGGCTAAAACTGAATCCTTAAAGGGCCAGTAGCGCGGTTCTGACACCATTAACAAAAACAACTTATGCTCACCTTCCTATGGTCTTCCCGATCTTTTGTTGATATGCTGTCACTTCTTAATGGGGATGTCACTGCTGCAGCGATCACAGTTAGTTATGAGGAGAGGTTAGTAGAATTGAACTTATTTATTCTTGAGAAAAGACGGCTTCGGGGGGACATGATTAATTTATATAAGTATGTAAATGGTCCCTACAAAAAGTATGGGGAAAAATTATTTCAAGTGAAGCCCCCTCAAAAGACAAGGGGACATTCCCTTCGTCTAGAGAAAAAGGATTCAATCTCCAGAGGAGAAGATCGTTCTTCACTGTCAGAACTGGGAATCTGTGGACTAGCTGCCTGAGGAGCGGGCGCCAGCAGGCACAGGTGAGGGTTTCAAGAAAGGCTTAAATAACTACCTGAAACAAAAAAATATTAATGCGTACATAGCTATGTAAAACTCTGGATCCTGGCTGGTGGCGGCTCTGGGGTCAGAGATGGGGTCTTCCTTGGAGCAGATTGGTTCTTGCCTTGTGGGTTCCCGGGCATTCACCATTGGGGAGGTTGGGCTTGAACTCCTAGTCTCTCTTCCTTCACCCACATTTTCCCCACCCTTGGTTGAACATGATGGACACGTGTCTTCTTTCAACCATACTAACTATGTAACTATGTAACATGCCTCTACTTTCATCACCATTCGGACGTGAACAGTTCACACAGTGATGTCAGTAGAGGCATGTGATCACTGCAGCCAATCAACGGCTGCAGCAGTGATGTCCCCATTTGAAAGTGATGTCCTGTCAACAGAAGACCGGGGAGAGCTAGCGATGGAACCAGTCATTGGAGATGGGTAAGTTTTTTTGGTTTTAATGGGGCCCCTAGAACATTATATTCATTTATAATAAAATTTAATAAGACATGTATACTCCATTATGATTACACTACACATATCTTACAATAGCGACACATACGTCTGCATAGGAGCTAAATGCATATAAAGTCACTTTACGCATAAAAGCAATGAAAAGTCAATTGCATAAGTATAGACACCCTTTTGACTCGTATTACCTTGTTTTGACCAAGGTTAAAGATACAGTACCTTAGGTTTTGTAGCATCCTTGAAATACTCAGGTTTTTTTCTATCTGCTGTATACAAGCAAATAACAGTTGATAGCTAATCCTATTTTTTTTCCTACTGACGTCTGTCCGCGACGTAGTAGATATCTCAGCAACACAGCGGAGGGACTGACCTCCGGAAAATGAGATGCGCATATTGATAGAGCCGGCCTGGTAACTACCAGGAAATAACAAATGAAAGTTTAGTGCGAGAGACCCGTGCGGCGCTGTCTATCATTGACGAATTGGATTAGGACTCAATCCTACACCGCCATACCATCCAGTCCCACAGCTTATAAATAGTAATGCAGGGAGGCCGCAGTAAATAAGCTGATGTTTTTCAATCTCACGTTTTCTTTCAGGGAAATATTGTTCAAGCGTTGCTTGTCATAAAAATTCTATAATGCAACTTGCAGATGGGGGCAACAGATGTTACTGCACTCAAAATCATATGCGTTCATATTCCTCTCTCTATACATCGGGGCATATAGAGCATTGAGGTGGTTGCCTAAGTGGCTTATGGAATAATTGGGCGAGAATAGTTATGGTTGGCCCCATCTTGTGTGTTGTAAACAGGGCCGACAAAGAAGAAGAGGGTTCCATGATAAAGGTCAAGGATGAAATCAGGTTTTGCCAAATCATATACATTCATATTCCTTTATCTCTATGCAGAGGCATATAAAGCATATAGGTGGCCCCTAGCTGGCTAATGGAATAATAGGGCGAGAATAGTTATGGTTGGACCCATATAGTGTTTGCCCCATCTAGTGTATTGTAAACAGGGCCAACAAAGAAGAAGAGGGCTCCATGATAAAGGTCAAGGATGGTGTCTGGTTTTGACAAATCAGATGCATATTCCTCTCTCTATATATCGGGGCATATAGAGAATTGAGGTGGTTGCCTAAGTGGCTTATGGAATAATTAGGTGAGAATAGTTATGGTTGGCCCCATCTTGTGTGTTGTAAACAGGGCTGACAAAGAAGAAGAGGGTTCCATGATAAAGGTCAAGGATGGTGTCAGGTTTTGCCAAATCATACGCATTCATATTCCTCTATCTGTATGCAGAGGTGTATAAAGCATATAGGTGGCCCCTAGGTGTGCAATGAAATAATAGGGTGAGAATAATTATGGTTGCCACATCTAATGTGTTGTAAACAGGGCTGACAAAGAAGAAGAGGGTTCCATGATAAAGGCCATGCATGGTATCAGGTTTTGCCAAATCATATACAATCATATTCCTTTATCTGTATGCAGAGGCTTATAAAGCATATAGGTGGCCCCTAGGTGTGTAATTGAATAATAGGGCGAGAATAGTTATGGTTGGCCCCATCTAGTGTGTTGTAAACAGGGCCAACAAAGAAGAAGAGGGCTTCATGACAAAGGTCAAGGATGGTGTCTGGTTTTGCCAAATCATATGCATTCATATCCCTCCATTTCTATGCAGAGGCATATATAGCATATAGGTGGCCCCTAGGTGTGTAATGGAATAGTAGGGTGAGAATAGTAATGGTTGCCACATCTAATGTGTTGTAGACAGTGCTGACACAGAAGAAGAGGACTCCATGAGGAAGGTCAAAGATGGTGTCAGGTGTTGCAATCTCACATGCATTCATATTCCTCTATATGTATCCCAGGGCATATATAACATAGAGGTGGCGCCTAGATGGTTAATGGAATAATAGGCTGAAAATAGTTATGGTTGGCACCATCTAGTGAGTTTTAAACAGGGCCGGCAGAGAAGAGGAGGGCTCCATGATAAAGGTCAAGAATGGAGTCTGGTTTTACCAAATCATACACATTCATACCCCTCTATCTCTATGCAGAGGCGTGTAAAGCATATAGGAGGCCCCTAGGTGGGTAATGGAATAATAAGGTGAGAATAGTTATGGTTGGCCCCATCTATTGTGTTGTAGACAGGGCTAACATCGAAGAAGAGGGCTCCATGATGAAAGTAAAAGATGGTTTCATGCTTTGCCAAATTATATGCATTCATATTCCTCTATCTGCATGCGGGACATATATATCATAGAGATGGCCTCTAGGTGGGTTATGGAATAATAGTGTGACAATAGTAATAGTTGGCCCCATCTAGTCTGTTGTAGACAGTGCATACGTAGAAAAAATGGGCTCCATGATGAAAGTCAAAGATGGTGCCAGATTTTGTTACCCAAGACTGAGGGGCTCCATTTATGAAACTTGAGTCAGTTTTCACTCCAATGGTTGCTTACAACATGAATCCATAAACAAAAGGAGTAATTCACAGTTTTTTTTCAGCCATAAACCAAAGTAGAGCACCAACCAAGCCCTACAGCAGCCACATAGTCTTTCCCTATGCTATATGTGCCTTAAATTGAAAAGCTTGCAATATCCATTGACATAAAATAGTGGATGTCAAATGAAATAATCATAGCAGACAGATTTTTACCATGATTTAAAAAAAATGTATTGTAGTGGTTACAAATAATGAGAATACACCTAACCATTAGAAGTCATGTAACAATCCAAGAAGAGTGTTTGCACCAGGGCCAAGAATTCTCTCCAAATTTTGTGTACACCTCATCCTCCAGTGGCTACTACTTAGTATTGCAATACACGCATTCACCAAATGAACAACCATGTAATACATACCAAGAAAAGGCTTTTTTGGTGGCTTTCATTCTGCGAGCAGAGGACCATCTTCATGACAATGTCCATATGGTCTCATAAGTCAACCCTTTTAACCCAGTCCCTTATAGACAAACTAGTATATGATAGACGTGCTGTCATTATTTATGGTGGCAATGGGCCCCATTTCTTATAGCAGTGGTGTCAAACTAATTTTCACCTAGTACCACATCAGCATTACTGTTGTCTTCAAAGGCAACAGTGGTCAGTAAGAGGCCGAGATGTCCTTCAAAGTTATATAACAGTCAGTCACCTTTGGAGGGTGGCTAAGGTGCCTGAATAGGGCTACCAGAGCTGTGCCACCACCTATGAATCGCTAAGCAGAGTGGAGTGGAAGTGTGCAATGGAGCACTGAAACCAAAATGGCACCCGCCCATTGTGATGGCACTGCCACCTCTGCCAGGCACTGACTGTGTCCTCCAGGAAAAGTGGAGAGATGGTTCTTCTGGGTCTGGACCTTATCCATCTCTGCTCAAAGTGTCTAAGATCTCACAAGCTACATAAAATGATGCAGTGGCGCCTATGATGATGCAGATTTGGCCCAGCGGCCTAGAGTTTCACATGTGTGGCCTACGGGGTTCCATTGTATTTGCTTTTACTACTATGATATTCCCGACGTATGCCTGTGACTGTGGAGAGCATCTCAGGATGAGACGGCTTCTTTAGCAATAGAAAACTAAGACTGAAAAGTATAAAAGCAATGCTATCCCTTTTATGATATGAATGGGAACTTCTGGGATGGGAAGAGAAGAACAGACGATACAAAAAAAATTTTTTTTTCCTTATTGTAGAAAAATAATCACATTTCCATTAAAGCGGCGTACGTATACTTAATTCAAGCCTGGAAATCAATAAAGGCTTCAGCATGCTCTCCTCATCTACATTCAAAGCATGGACGGACAAAGTGGCAGAACGTTGTATCCCTCTGCTGCCTTTTTCTTGCCGATATGAATGGTAACTGCTTCTGATTATACCTGGATTGAAATTCTGGGTCATTATATTCTTTTTTTTTTTTCTGAAATGCACAGTTTGGTGCAATCTCTACTTTACGACTCGATGCTTACAGAGCGTTACAATGTTATCAAACAGTCGTAGCATGGAGGAAGCACAATGCCTATCTGCTCTGTATACATGCCAGGCCTTGATTTAAAGGGTATGTTCACAATATTGTTTACATCTAACTATCGCTACGTCGCTCGCCTGTGGTTCGGCTTCTCTTGTTTTGTTTTTTTCCGGTGCCGACAATGTTCTGCACAAGGCGGTAGGGGTGAAGCCATTGGGGGTAATAAATTGTCTTCATGTCAGCGAGTAAAATGGAGATGTCGAGTGGCTGTGGGGGATGTTATGTACAAGGATATATAAAAAAAAAAGCATGTTTGTTTAGAAAAAGAGCGCGACTGGTTGTGTACAATGAACATAGGGCGCCCACTGTGCCGGGGAAAACATGAAACAATATTACAGCTTGGATTTGTGTCCTCAATAGAACGACACTTATTTCGACAGAATTCAAAATATTCCAATTCTGAGATACATCTACAGTAGAGCAGAGTCAGATCTTGGTCAATATTGAATTCTATCTCCTCATGGGACAACATTGAAGATATGACACTGATACAACGTAAAGTAGTCCGAGTTCAGCTTGTGTAACAGTGTAAATTTGGTGGCCCTCAACATAACTCAAGACACAGCCATCAATGCCTAAAACGCTGGCAACAAAAGTGAGTACACCTCTTAGTAACAACAACATCAAGTACACCCCTAAGTGAAAATGGACAAACTCTCATATTGGCCACTGGAAGTTCAACTCTCTAAGGCTCTGAAAAAAAATAATTTTTGCTAGACTACTATCAAATTGGTCTAGACTACATTAAAATTGTCAATACCCTGATACTGAGCTGCAGCATGGTGGGCAAGACTATACAGCGGTTTAACAAGACAGGTTCCACTTACAACAGGCCTCGCCATGGTTGGCCAAAGAAGTTGAGTGCACTTGCTCAGCGTCACATCAAAAGATGAGTGCTTCTAGAATTACAGGGGTGTGGGATCAGCCTGTCAGTTCTCAGACCATACATTGCAGGCTGCATTAATATGGTCTGTATGGCTGTAGTAACAGAAGGTATACTCATCTTTTGATGATTCACTAGATTGTTTTCAATTAGTTTTCTGTAAACTAACAAACTAAAGACATGGATTACTGAAACCATGTCCTGTGGTCTGTTGAGACCAAAATAACTTTATTTGGTTCATATGGTGTCAAACGTGTGTGGCGGAGACCATGTGATGAGTGATAAGACAAGTGTGTCTAGCCTACAGCCAAGCATGGTGGAGGGAAGTGTCATGGTTTGGGGCTGCATGAGAGCTGGTGGCTGTGAGGAGCTACAGTTCATTGAGGGAACCATGAATGCCAACATGTACTGGGACATCCTGCAGCAGAGCACGATCCCCTCCCTTTTGGGCCGCAGGGCAGTATTCAAACACGATAACGACCCCAAACACCTCCAAAATTACCACTGCCTTGCTGAAGAAAATGAGGGTAAAGGTGATGACTGTGTTGAGTTATTTTGAGGGCACACCAAATTTACACTGTTAGGCTATGTTGACACGGCTGGTTCACACCGTAATTGTGAGACGGATTCCGCCCCACAATTATGGCGTGTGCGGGGGCGGGGGGGGGGGGCAGCTCGCCGGCCCCATAGACATCCATTGTCCAAGTCGCGTATCCCGCTGGGATAATGTGCATGGAGGGGAGACAGAATCCATAGTTCTCTATGAGAACTGTGGATTAGCGTAATGCCTGGGACGGATTTCAGCCGTATTGGAGCACAATACGGCGCGCAATACTGCTGAAATCCGTCCCAGACTCAGCCGTGTGAACATGGCCTTATACAAGCTGTACACTGACTACTTTACATTGTATCAAAGTGTCAGATCTCCAGTGTTGTCCCAGGAAAAGATATAATGCAAAATTTACAAAATTGTGAGTGGTGTCCTCACTTTTTTGAGATACTTTGGCCAAGATAGATTGATGGCAAAATTTGAGTAAGGTCATTTCGAATCCAAAAAACAATACTAATTATTACCATTCATAAAATTAGATGGGCCATCAAGTGTCCCAATCTTTGCTAAATTATCACTGCTGGAAGGCGATGTTTTCCAATGGGTCCATTGCAACTCTGCATCCATTTTCGTTTTTTGTTTGCAGTTCTTCTGCAGACTTATGTGTCTCCATGGTTACAGACTACCTCGAAACACTATGTAGTCTGTTACTACAGTGATGTGTTGCTGTTTATTATTTGCCCCCCACTTGTTCTAAACTCTTCACCATCACAGAGAGCCGGCAAGCAAGCAGCAAAGGAGGGCAATCATTAGTCAAATAGGATCCTTATTACATGTGAATATATTGATATATTTAGACTTTATTAGGCCTTAGATGCACTTGATGCTCTTTAATTCACTCATTGTACCTTAGGTGAACCTCTAAGCATTGCAGATGTCAGAATCTGTTGTACTAACAGCAAAAAGTCCACATTTGCATAGAATACAGTTCATTCTGCCATTTTTGCCCTCTTACCCTGCCCAAGTCTGTCAAAAATCTGAATTCTAAATTTTACCAACATCCCCCTAACATTATCATAGCATTATCATTACGTACCATTTAGAATCTAGTTCCATTTTTAGGATGTATGCAATTGGTTATTTTATGGTTCCATGGAAATTCTGAAAGAACCATAAACCCACATTTCAGTCTATGGCTCCCTATTTGTACCTCCATATGTCTGTGAGTTCATGATGAAACATAGTGAGGTCCTAACTTGTTGGATTTGTTGGTAAAAAAAGAGTAAAAGTGGCACCACATGGTGGCCCACGGACCGCCTATGGCTCTTCAGTATGGAGCCTTTTGTAGCAACTGAGGAATTTGCATGAGTCCTTATGTGACAGAGGAGCCCTTTACACACCAGGAACATGGAATAACTGCAGTCTTTAGCCCCTTCACATATTGCTGCACCACTGTTATGTCAAGAACACATGACAAGATTAGGAGATACAATAGGGAGCCATAGACTCAAATGCTGGTTTATGGTTCTTTCAGAACTTCCATGAAACCACAAGATTAGGTTGACCTCTATGGTTTAAATTGGTCATATATAATGTGGTACTTTGGATTTGGGTCATGGTTAAAGTTGACCTGAATATTAGTTATGAAATTTGGGTCAGCTGGCACTGAATTTTTGGGGAATGTGCAGAAAAAAAATCAACCCTAACCCTTACCCTAAGCCTCAGTTGATGTTGGAGTAGGAATTCAGGATGGGTTTATAGTTAAGGTTTGGGTTGGAGTTTGTATTTGAAAATGAGGTAGGGTTGGAGTTAGGGTTGTTTTTTTTTTTGAGTTGTGGTTAGGGTTGGGGTTACAAATAAAGATGGATTTTAGATTAGAGTTGAGGGTTAGAGTCAGAGATAAGGTTTGGAGTTCAAGTTGCAAATGGGATTTGATTTTAGATTAAGTTTGGCGTTAGAGATTATGGTTGGAGTTGGAGTTACCAATGAATTAGGGTTGGGGGTTAGGGTCAGAGATCAGGGTTGGAGTTACAAATATAGTTGGATTCTAAATTAGGATTGAGGTTAGGGTTGGAGTTACAAATGAGGTTGGATTTTCGATTACGGTTAGAGGTTAGAGTTGGGATTAACCCCAATGACATGCCACTTGGAGACATTTGGCTGCTGCTGGTGCTTTCCAGAGGGTGTTCACCCCTACCTTAAATTTTAATGTGATTTCATTTGGGGAGTCCCTAATCCTGAACTTAACATAGCCCTTTTTTTAGCAACTCTGCGTCATACGGTATTGATGGAAGTTGTCCAAATCCAAGAGTAATTGGCCAGAAATCTGATGTATTTTGTCTCTAGATGGCAAATATTGGAGGAAAGAAGGATCAAGGATTTGGGATTTTGACATGCCTGTGGGTTGGATCCCATGGAAGATGAAGAGAGTGTCCGGAAGTGGCTTATAACCCTCTCTATGAAAATGTAAAATGTTTGCTATTGGAACTCCAGTAAAATAGATATTGAAGCATTGGGCAGTCAGCTATATCATGTGTATGATCATCTTTAGTATTATTGACTGTCAGTGTTGGACTGGGTGCCTAGGTTCCATCGGTGGAATTTTATTCTGGAGAGCCCACCTGTGGGGTTGATTCTGGGGCCCACCAGTGGAGTTTATTCTTGGGGCCCACCTGTGGGGTTGATTCTTGGGCCCACCAGTGTTGTTTATTCTTGAGGCCAACCAGAGGAGATGATTCTGGGAGCCTACCAGTGAAGGTGTTACTTGGGGTCCACCTGTGGAGTTGATTCTTGGACCCACCAATGGAGTTGATTCTTGGGGTCCACCCTTGGAGCTGATTCTTGGGGTCCACCCATGGAGATGATTCTTTGGGGTCCACCAGTGGAGTTGATTCTTGGACCCACCAATGGAGTTGATTCTAGGGGCCCACCAATGGAGTTGATTCTAGGCACCCACCCTACAGCTACTGTTCATGTCTCTTATACTCTGCTTCTTGCTTTTTGCCTCTCTTTCTGCCTTTCTGCCTCTGTATATGCAGTTTTAAAGAAACTCCCGGTCCACCATGCTCAGGAGCCCCCAAGAGTTTCTTCTTTTCGCTAAGGGTCAGTCCAAGCCTGTTGTCCGTAGAGTCAATAAATTCTCCAATTGTATTGCTTTCAGTTGATTTCTATGTCAAGAATCATCCGAAACACCCAGGCATAAAACCCCAGTAGATGTTTTTTTGTCTCGTTTGCATACATAATACCCTCATTACCAATCTTCTCTCCTATCACGTTCATACATTGTCTCCGTAATGGGTTTTGCTATCATGAACCTTGAAATAAAATGCATTTTTCCCTGTTTGTTTCCTTTTTTTTTTAATTGTGAATATAAGGCGGCACAAGTCAGGCGTAATAAATCTTAGCGCCTGTAGTGTTTTCTAATCTATTGCGAATACCCAGGGCATAGAGAGATAAAGTGACTTATCCTGCATCACTTGAAGTGTTCTGCAGAAACTGGACAAGGCTGGATCACACTCGGCTGCTTTAGCCACCGATCCATCCCTCACCAAGATGCTTTATTCCTGCGCCGACGCTAGGAAGAAAAATAAAAAAAAAAGATAATTACCATAATTGTGATGGGAACTCGTGTGCTCACAGTCTTGTGGACATATACAATGCCGAGTTCCTGATAACATTGAAGTCTCCGACTGTAATGAAGAATAACAAAGACCTGCTGTGATACGCCGTATGTCAAGCTGTGTTTCTGCCTCTAACAAGCGTAAGATGACACAATCACCATCCGCGGGATTGCTCAACATCCTTCTCTGTGCTATATATTTCCCGGGACTTGTAACATCTTCTCTTCGCTTAACAAGTCTTACTCAACCACTTATTTTACGGATCATGTTAAAGATACACAGTTGTTAGAGAACATGGGATGTTTCCCACACAACCTTGATGTTTTCTTGACGTCTACAAGAAGAACATGCAAGGAACGAGATGAGGCTTCTTTAAAATGTAAACGGAAATTGGTGAAATTGGACGCTAATTGTCTATTTAGCGTGAAACATTGAGACGCCATACTTTTATATGTCACAAAAATTGGTAAATTTTTTGGACTTTTGATCACTGATCTTTCCACCGTTCCTTTTGTCTTCTTTACTAATGGCTATATCTATACTTCTGAACATGAGGGTATAAAATGTTAACATACAATAGATTTTATTCGATCATGAACAATTAAGTAATCAAAGTAACTGTCTCTAAATATGGTGAAAGATGGATTGGAATAGGGGTGCACTGAGTGGTAGTGTTGGACTTAAGATTTCGGTCAAAGTCAAATTCGACCCAAATTTGATTGCTTCCATTCAGATTGACTCAAATAGATTTTTGTCCATATTCAATAAAAAAAGCTACTATAACCCTGACCCAAAGTTGGGGTTGTGGGGTTATAAGGCTAAATTTTCCTCTTGTGGGGTTCCACCACAACACCAAAGGGAGAAGGACTTCTGGTTTGATGTTTGGGGGGTAAGTAAAAACAGGTAAAAAAACATGTGAGCCCAAAAAGCATTGAAGAAATTAGGAAAAACCTTAAAAACGTAGAAAAAAAACCCCCCCTTAAACCCCAACTTGGGTTGGGGTTTTTATTTTGAAATTAAAAAAGGGAGAGATTAAAAAAGGGTTGGGATGCCGAAACCAACGTTTTTTTCCCTAGTTCAGTAGAACCAGTGTTGGATTGAAAAGGGAAAGAGTCGAGTATCACTGAAAGTAGTCTAAGGGGAAACCTTTTTTTCATCCTTAACCCTTAAAGGTTTGGAAGTGAGTTTTTAAGGGAAAACCTGATCTTCACCCGTAACTCCCGTAAAAGGTTGGATTTGTTGGTATTCCCAATCATACCCTCAAAAACAGTTTTATAGCAACAGGGTTAAAGGGGGTTTTTCCCCTTTATTTTTGGGGTGGGGCCTCCAAAATGGGTATTTAATAAAATTTTTAAAATTGTGATTTCAAAAATTGCAGCCTGAGAGAAAAAGGCTCCTTACCTCCCCTTTAGTTACTTAAAGCTTTTTTGATACGAGAAAAGGGCTGCCGGGCTTGCGCAGAGCACACTTTTATCTGATAAAGGGGGCTGAAGAAGTTTTTAAAGGGAAAAGGGAAATATGGTTTTTTGGTAAAAAAATCCACTAGTTGTATGTGATTTCGAGTAACCCCTGTTTTACGGCAGAGAAAAGTGTTGTCTTTGTTACAGAATCCACTAGGGGGTTGATTTTTGAGTGAAATTTCACAGACCCCTTAGCACGGCCTGTACTCTTGTTTTCTTTTAGCCATGTGCTTGTTTACTTTGGCTTCTTGCAGAAAAGGGCACGCCCCCTGGAAAAACCCCTTTAACATATTCATAGCAGTAAGTAAAGGAAACGAGAAAAAGTTATAAACAAAAAAGTGGTAGCCCAGGGTAGGTGGCAGACAAGGAAAATATTCAGAAAGAAAGTCTATCTTCTTCCCTTACGAGCTCATTCTCCTACCTCCCGTTGAAAGCCTTAGAAGGCAAAACTATAAGCAGGTAGCTTCCAAGGCTACCCTAAAAAAATCCACTTCTGTTTAGTTACCTGATCTCCTGGGTTCAACACAGAGCTCTTTCTTGTTGCTGGCTCATGTCTGAAATAGCTGGTAGAAAGCGAAGGGGAAAAAATAAAAAAAAGTCATTCCCAAAAGGGACTAAATTTGGGGGAAATGTACTATATGGAATTTATTTTCTACCTGGACAACCCCTTTAAGCTGGTATCTTCATTCGCAGCATACTACTTCCCTTTGGGCCTTCGAACAAAATAGAGGAGCAGATTAAGGGGAAATTGGCCACCATAACTCTGTAAGGAGGGTTTTTAAATTTGCTGTTGAAAATTTCCCGATCCCACCCTCGCACCTCATAAAAAAAAACCAGGGTTTTGGGGAATCTCCAGTTAGAAGCAAAACAGCGGGTTTAGTATAAACAATAGTATGGCATGTCTCAGGGTAGGTATCAGACAAGGATAGAAAGCCCATCTTCCTCTCTTCCAACCTCAGTCTCCTACCTAATGTTGAAAGCCTTAGAAGGTAGAACTATAAGGGTTTGGCTTCCAAGCAAACCTGAAAAAAGCCACACCCCCTTTAAAATTTCCTGATTCCCCCGGGCAAAACCCAAC